>JAHWFP010216917.1:7443-33369 GCA_023313725.1 Lithobius niger | reverse complement strand
AGAACAAAAACGGGCATTACTTTGCTTCTACACCACCTAGAACAAAAATATTTTTTTTCAAGACTATGTTTTGTTGCTCAAGGAACCCGAATTTCGTACTGGGATAGATTTCAGACAATTAGTATAGCCGTGGTGATAACTAGCAGTTCGTGTAAACTGCCGTATTGATTTTCAATGAGTCCGTATTGCAGAATAGAACAGTGATTCCACCTTGCTACTGAAAATAATTATGGTGCATACACGTATGATTTCTTTCACATTGATGTAAAAAGAAGCTGCAAAATAAATCCTTTAACAATCTATTTTAATCTCAAAGTAAGTACTACACCATTAAAAGGAAATTAAGAAGTAAGAGCAACTACAATTATTTCAAACATCACAAATCTTCAGTGTAAATTTATAGCAACTGATTCGTTGGATTGCTGCAAAAAGGACTTACTTGAGACTTACGAGAGTCGCTACAATTAATGTTAACAATACAACAAGAGCAGATATTCTCTCATGTACACTTTTAAGCATGTACACGGAGAAGGGAATGCTGGTGGTGGAGGAGTTTGTCATTAATGTTGGGAGCAATACTACGTTTATCCAGTGAATGTGACAGCACATAGTTCTGAAATTGAACAAAACTTTGTAGCATTTGTAATGATATTGGAAATATCTACGTTTATCATATGTGTTTAGCTTACTTTCAAGAGAGGTAGCGAAGAACCTTTCCGCCTTTTTGTTTTTAGCATCTGTGAGTTGTACTAGATCAAACCCATCAAGAAGATCTGAAAAGGCGTCTTTTTCTAGGACATTCAGTATTGTATGCTTGATTCCAATTATACTAGTACAATCGCAACCACTAAATGCATGCATTGCAGGAAGTTTATTTACTGCATTGCTGAGTATTTTGGTGGCCAAGTCATGCAAAGGCACAACTCTAGTCGATGTCCCTTGTCCATACAGCATCCACAGTTGTTAACACAGCATCCGCAGTTGTTAACACAGCATCCGCAGTTGTTAACACAGCATCCACAGTTGTTAACACAACATTCGCAGTTTTTTGTAGTCCAGCATTCCTCCAGGAGTTTTGAAATGATAAATGAGGCATACAAACACATCAGTGTCCGGTGAGACAACAAGAACCCTTGGGGAAGCAGCACTAGTGGTTACAATGTGTTGTATATGCAGAAGTAATTGGCCATCAGCTTCTTTACTACTGAATTGTAGGTTTGAAACGTGCTCTACAGTTAAAGACTGCTGAAATTGGCATTTGGCAGAATAACTTTGTAGTCTTTCATAACGCTTAATGCTACACTCATGATATACATCAAACACAATGTCCATGCGTACACAGTTAGCTGATATACGACGAAATTTTTTGTATAAATATTCACATATCTGTCCAAATGTTGCAAGCTTCAAGGTCTTCACGGGACCTTCCTAATAAGAGTCATGAAGTCAAATCACAACAGATTCCGTAGGAATAGCAGGTGGAGAACCAATCTCGTTGACTGCAAGAACGTTTTAGTCTTTTTCCATTTCCTACATTAGATCAGACTTCAGCGATTTTATCAAGCAGCCGTCAGTTGTCAAACAAAGTGCCATTGGCATTAGCTTGAATGTGAGCAGGTAAAGAATAATAGAATAATGTAACCTCTTGACCTTACAATATCTATTAAGCTCAATGCATTCCTATTGAATGTCCCCTTTCAAGTATTTCACACCCTTTTTGCTTTTCTGATTCTTCTTTACTGGATTCGTGAGGACTTTGGTTTTACTATCAAAGCACTCCTTCGTAAATTCCAGGAAAACTCCATGGCAAGCATCCACGCACTTTAGTATTTCCTTATCTTCACTATCCATTAGTTTTCCTGTAACTAGATTTCGCAGTCCTGCGTCACTTCCTTCTTTTACGCAAAAAGAATCACCACTGTCAACAATGTACTGATGCATTTCTGTTATGCATTCTTCATCAGTCGTGGCTTCCACCCTCACCATCCTCTACCAGACCACATACTTCACAAAGAACTTGAACTATCTGTACTTTCTCGTGTCTAACTAGGTCATGTTGTGCCATAGCCTCTTTTCTTCTTGTGATGCTATTATACCTCCATGGTCTTTCGCAACTTTGTTGAAGTTTTGCTCAAAAGCCTGATCGATGGCAACTCAACTGAATCTCCATGAGGTGTTCTTCACAACATACCCGCCTCATATGTGAATTCTACATGAATACTTGGAAAAGTCTGTCGAAGAAGCAAGCAATCCTGTAGGAAAACGGTAGCCCATCTCGCAGTTGTAACTCCTTAGCTATTCTAAATGCCCTCATCACACCACAATGACCCGCAGGTTTGACCAACTTAGGCAAAAGCATTTTGAAAATTAACCGTGGTCGTGTTCATTGCATCGAATTGGGTTGCTGGATATCTGTATTAAAGCAGTAATTGTCAATATAATTAGCATTTGTTCCTGTTTAATAGCAGTCTTTGAAAAGCAATATGGTGACTTTCACAAACTGCTAGTTATCATCCCGACAACACTTATTGTCTGAAAGCTTTCCCAGTAGGATATTCGGGTTCCTTGGGCAAGAAATCATAGTCTTGAGAAAAAATTTGTTGCTAGGTGGTTAGAAGCAAAGTAATGCCTGTTTTTGTTCTCCGCTGGCAGCCATTTTGGAAATCAATATGGCGGCTAAATGACCACGCACCAAGTATGATATTCGGGTTCCTTGGGTAAGAAAACATAGTCTTTAAAAAAAAATACTTTTGTTCTAGGTGGTGTAGAAGCAAAGTAATGCCCGTTTTTGTTCTTCGCTGGCGGCCATTTTGGAAACCAATATGGCGGCTAAATGACCATGCACCCAGTTATGTGAAAAGTGAATTTTCAATGCTTAACCTACCATAAACTCAAATCAAAAACTAAATTTAGGGTACATCGAATTGCATACTCAACCCTAGCTAGCTCCTAGACTATGTCATACAAACCAAACCAGAGGACGCAGCTTGAAGTTGACAAAACCACGAAACCGCACCATTGTTGGACAGTCTTGTTTCACTGTGAGTGCCATCATTAATTCTTGGAACTCACTCCCAGAAAGTGTTGTAACAGCACCTTCAACCAGTAGTTGGAAGGGACAAAACGATATGAATCAACGTTAGTGTTTTTGTTGCATGGTTTGTTGTAACCAGAGGTTACATAAGCTTGTTTTCCTCCGGCATTATTTTAGTTTCATCTACATAACTAAGATAATAATATTTGTTTGTTTGTGTGTGTCGCCAGATCACCGAGATTCCCACAACTAATTCTATTCTATTGACGTCCGCAGTGGGAAGTCCGCAGTGGGATACAGAACTGATTTGTCTGAATAAGTAATAATGCTTACTGTGTTTTCAACAAAGATGGAGAGTATACTGATGACGTCATGTATTTTTTGGGGAATCTCGATAATCTTAACTAGGACAGCCCCCACTTATAACAATGATCGGCTATTCTTAGAAATATCGGGGGACTTTTAACAATGGGAATATATGAGAATGCTCTGCAATTCTTGCAAATTACAAAGGGTTTCAAAGGGTTTAACGAGCGTTAACCACTCCTGGTTATCTGCCCGAAGCCCTAAGGCGAATTACAGGGGGCTTTCAACAATGGGATTACATAAGAATGGACAGTTTCCTTCAACATTAGAGCAGTGACATTTGCCGCCATATTGGCATTAGCTTGGCACCAGTATGGGTTTTGGAGGGCATAACTACAAGGAGCACTACATAAAAATGGAGGGGAAAAACAACGGAAGAGCGGATTTCTTAGGCTTAAAATAACGTTGTTTTCTCCAACAACAAAAATCGCGTGTTTTAGGTCTAAGAAAACAGTCTTCACAGCATCGGCTTCAGTATGACGCCCTTCTGTTGTCGACGCGCCATTAAGCCTCAATCCCCCCCCCCCCATCTGTTTCTCTCTGCAGTGCCCCTTGCAGCTAACCCATTAAGGCTCCAGCGTAGAGTTATATACAATAATACTACGTCGTGTCACTGCTCTGTAGGACGTGCATTCAAATAAACGTTAGACTCAAAAAGAATATTTTCCTTCAAATAACCGTTATTTTTGCTGTCATTTATTTACGTACACTGCATGGGGAGGAGGGGGTACACAAAAGCGTGTAAACGGAACAGCGAAAAAATAAATTGCACGCACTTTAATTTTACGGGATTTTCTCTCACCGTTTCCTTTAACGCGCTGCGGGTATAGAACTGGAATCCGAGCCCGATTTGTCCGGCGAATCTCGGAGCCAAGTCGAACGGAAGTAAAGGTGGGGGCGGCGTTTCATTGGTTACCTTAAACGACCCTCACTGCACCGAATAACATGTCAGTTACGGCTGGAGGGAGAAAAAGGGCCGAGCGAAGGCACGTGGCGTGGTCAGTCCCAGTCAACTTTTAGTACCCTTCGACCTTCGAGGATACCGTAAAAGCAGCGGCCAGAGGGCTACAAGCCATGCAAAATTAGGCCCCATCGAAATCGGGCGGGAGAGATCGTGGAGGAGGGAAAAAGAATCACGGAGGGGGGGGGGGGGGGGGGGGAGGGAGGCTCGCGATAAAGGGAGTAAAGAATGCCTTCAAAAGAAATATCGATCCGCTGTTGGAGGTGTAACCTTGGCCCGATTTGGGAACACAACACAACTAAGATGAATTTTCAAGATGAATGAAGGAGCGTTTCCTTTGGTTAAATGCGGTCTGAACCTTGTTGGATAGTCGAAATAGACGGCTTCTTGACAGCTCAGCTCATCCTATTCTATTGAATAATAATAATAATAATAATAATGCTTTATTGTGCTCGTTCTGAAGACTTGTGTGTGCACGCAAAATACATTATGTAAATACAAAAAAATACAAATACAAATTAATATTAAAAATACAGTTATGTTATGTTGAAAAATTCCATTAAATTTTCCTAAAAGTTTCACTACTCCTTTAGGATACGCCGTTTTGCTGTGGTTATATTCATTTTATTAAACTAATTCATTTTTATTATATATTTACAGCAAAAGCAAGAATTTTGTCCTAATTCTAATATGTATTATGTAATAGATATCCGTTTACACTAGGCGGTTTAACGGCGATATTTGCTCGTTTGCGAGAAACGGCTAGTCCAATATCGAGGGGGTGGAGCGGAAATCGCACGAGCGCGAGAGTGTGAACAGAGTGCTACATAGTAGTACAGGGAGTTACGTCCCGTTTCGCCAAATCCCGTTTCGCCAAATCCCGTTTCGCCAAATAGCGTTCACGAAATTTTAGCCGCACGAAACATTTAAAACATTTAAACACGTACATTTATAACACGATAATGGTCAGACATTTATAGATAAACACCCGTTTTGCAGAATCCCATTTTGGAAAAATAATTTGTTTCAAATTACGTGCCGCGCTCGCTGTGGCTAAACACAAAACATCAGAAAACACAACTAATCAAAAATTACTAACAATTAGGCATGCCTCTTTAACTTTTGCAATATTAAATTTTTGAAGATTATTTTGAGTCTGAGAAACGGGATCCTGCAACACAGGAATTCCCGTTTGGAAAAGGTTAACCATAACGTGTATAACTAACTATTCTTAAAAGAGAACCTTGGCATTGACGCAGTGACGCCCAAGCATTCTAAACAATTATATTTAAAGCGCACGTTTTTCCGTCTGTATTGCCAGTTTTCAAAACGCTAATAAATCAACTGGGCTTATTCTACCACTTGTCTCTGTTAAATGTTTGCCTTTTAAAGGCCCATTACATAGAAATAAGGTATTAAATTTCGTGTACGTAAAATTTTGTCAAATTCGTTTTGGCGAAACGGGATTTGGCGAAACGGGACTGTCCCCTGAGGGCAAAACTGTTAATCTGCTTTTTTTTTTTTTTTTTTTGGCGAAATGGGATTTGGCGCAACGGTAGTTCACCGTACAGTGTGGCGATCAAAAACTCAGATCGAAATGCCCTGATTTTTCCATGTTTCCTAGACCAATAGTGAAATTTTTCGCGCAAGTTTTTTTGTCGTCGAAGTAAATACATAACAGGACTAACAAACTTTTTTTTTTTTTCACATTTCACTCAAAACTGCAATAACGATACTGCATCACTTTGCCTAAATCAAAAATTGCACTGCCCGAACTGGTGTTGCTGTAGAGCAGGAATGCCATCTAATCTAAACAAAATTATAGAAACGCACTTACCGCGTTACGACCAATATTACTTAGAGACCTAAGGAGTTTTTGCTCTATCAGAAATGAAAAATAAAAAAAACATGATAGTTTTTTTTAACTGTAATAGAGGATTCGTACACGGTCTTGAATTTCTTGAAAAGCATTAAATTTGAAAACCGAAAATTCAAGGGTTGAAAAACCTTGAAAATTGGAATTTTTGTTACCGAAGCCTTAAATTTTATGAGTGTATTTTTTGGAATGATGTTAATTCCGCAGCAGTTATATTAATTTAGGTAAAAAATTAACTATTGTGAGCGCGGCGCATCTTGAGTCCTGCGAGTATTTTATGAGCGGCCACGTCTTCCTGGAGGGGACGGCTTTAATCGACGGCCGCCATTGTTTTTGTAACCATCTCGGATATCAACAAGGCACACTGCTATACTAAAAACGTACAATCGATTATCTGTGTTCGTTCTGCGGAGAACTCAAGATAGGCCGCGGACACTACAAACGAATAGAAATAGGCTAGTGTGAAACCATTTCTTCTTACGATAGTGTTTCACTCGGAATGGACTAGAGCAATGGTTTTCAACCTTTGGATTGCGAAGATTTTTTAAATCTTTTAAATTTAAAATCTTTTTTTCCCTGAAAGTTAATCATTAATAAATTTAATTAATTGTAAAGCACTTTTATCTCTTCTAAAAATCTAATTCTAATTATAATCTCTCCATTCTAACAGCTAATCTTTCTAATCTAAAAATAACTTTGTGGGCGTGACTTTGTGCTGCTGGGGAATTCCCCACCTATGAGTGTTCGCGCGCTCAACTCAGGTTTAGTCGTACGCACGCGGCTATTTATTTATTATTATTTTTTTTTAATGAGCAAATGACAGCGTTTAAAATGCTTAAAATGCAAAAAAAGTGTTGGTTCCCGGGGTTCCTCCACGGACCTCGCTGGGGGAGCTCACAATGATCCCCAGACCCCCTAGATGTGAAACCCACGGGCGAAGGAATTTACTTGGGGGGGGGGGGGGAATCGCGGGAAAAAAAATTTTTTGGGGGGTCGCGGTTTGAAAAAAGTTGGGAACCACTGGACTAGAGACAGAAAACTGAGCGAAGTGCTGTGCAGTGCAAGCTATTTCTACCAAAAGGGGCAGCTGAAGTGATCAAGTACTGTTCAACTTGCTGCATTCTTCGTTCCTCCTTTTTCATTGGTGAGGGGGAGGGGGAGCATTATATTCGTGATTGTTTAGGATGGTTTAGCTTCCTACTCCAAACTAAGAATAGAACAGAGTTAACAATGTCAGCTGGTAGATACTGGAATTAAAAGGTAATTTTGGTAGTCTACAGTGCTAACGGTAGGGATATCCAGTTGAGGTTTAAACTTAAGCCTTGGGTTAAGCTCGGTAATAACGGAAAATGGTGATATCCATCACGAAATAAGTTGAGGGCTAAGCAAAATTTAGCCTGTAGGTCGAGGACTAACTTAATAGTGAGTAGTTAGCCCCGAGATGTAAAAAGCGGTGATATCCATCCAGGATTAGCGTTATTCCTGAGCTTTAACAACATTTTAATAAAGGTATATCAAGGGCTAATTTAGCCTGAAGGTCGAGGTCTAAAGAGTAAAGAGCTAACAAAACCCCAACTTAGTCCAACATGGATATCACCAACTTTTTTCTCCAGTCCACTAACTCCCAGGTCGAGGGTTAGTCAGATCCAGGGCTTAGCTAGTCCGGGGCTAGTTTAGCCCTCAACTGGATATCACCACCGTTAGAGCTTTGAAATTGGTTATAAATAACCTGAAAAAGCCTTGAAAATGGTTTCGTCCGTAATGTACGAATCCTGGTAACGAAGTGAAGGTTTTAGAAGAAAAAATGAAATAAGAATTAGCTATTCTTTATAAAGGGGAAAAAAATCATGTTGACATTCCCTGATTTTCAGTATACGTTTATAAAATTCCCTGATTTTCCCCTGACTTGATAAATTCCCTGAATTTTGCCGGGTATCCATTTAAAACGCCGCCCTGTAGTACAACTATGTAGGGCTACAGCTTCACGGCGACGTTCTGAATTTCCAGATCATTCCATTTCCTTCTCGTCGGTCCAGAAAACGTGTGGTCTTTCCGTCTGCATTGGTACGTGAAGGGGTTGTCACGTAGACCTTAAAATCGGCTTTTCCCTGGACTCCGTCAAATGCGGTTGCATTCGACCCTGACCTATACAGGTGACTGTTTCGGCCCGGCAGAGTTAGACGTGTCACGATGACAAATCCCTCTAAGGCTAAATCCAAAATGCCTCCGTATCCCGATAACAACGCGTGGCCCCTGTACCCTTTCCCAGCATCCTTCGCGCACTTTCGTAATACCCTCACGCGCGTCGAACCAAAACTTCGATCCCAAATTCGGCGACCCTTTCGGTTCTTTGCAACTTGCTTCAAAGTAGAAGTTGCCTCTTGGCCGCGCCCACCTCCTTCGAGATTATTTTTGGAGCTTGCAGAAACTTGGAAGCGTACACCGCAGCTTCACGGAAGCTCGGTAAATAGGCTAAATTACATCTTTCAGGTAAAAGAAGCGAAGAAAATAGGTGTGGCGTGGGAGGTGGTGAAGGAACAAACCGAATAAATAGAGCAGCGTCAACTGACGTCATATGGCTACAAGAGAGATACTTGCAAGGGGCACTAGATTGAAATGGTGGGTTAAACAACGGAACTTCTAGTCAAGCCTAGTGCTTTGAGAGATGATTTCATAGGCTTAAAAAAACCGTTGTTTTCTCCAACCCCTTACGCTGCTTAGGTTGTAATGGGAAAATAAAGATTCCACTTGCTTAAAAATGTCCGCAACTGCCAACAAATCGACAAAAATCGCGCGTTTTAGGCCTAATAAATCCAGTCTAATAGCATTGGCTTCAGTAAGACGCTCTTCTTTTCCCCCACCAGTGCACCTTGCATCTAACCCAGTAACTGGCTCCACCATCGAGTTACATACAATAATACTACGTCGTGTCACTGCCCTATAGGAAGTCGGAAAGTCTTCCAACAGTGGCAGATCATTAATGAAATAACCCGATCGAAAAAAAGTGTCAGCTCCTTCCCTAATGAACTTATTGTAAAAGGAGCACCAGTTTATTTAGATCTTACACCTAAAAACTACACCAATCAATTTAATGATTTTTTTGCAAACATTGGGAAGAATTTGGCAAACCAACTTAAACCAGACACGTTGAACAAATTTATGCCAGCTGCATTTGACAAATCTTTTTTCATTGCTCCAATCACAGAAAACGAAATGTGTAATCTTATTAATGCTCTGGAGATCGGAAAATGTCCAGGTTTTGATGGTATTACTGCAAAAGTAGTTAAAGCCTCGAAGCGAATCATTGCTCCTATTCTTGTTCACCTTTTTAATCTCTCTTTTGAAACTGGCACATTTCCTCGTGTCCTCAAGCATGCTGTAATCATCCCTGTTTTGAAGAAGGGTTGTTGTAAAGACCCTAATAACTACAGACCCATTGCTTTGCTCTCCGTTTTTTCTAAACTACTAGAAAAAACTATGAAAAACAGGCTTGAGGGGTTCTTAGAAAAGCATAACTTACTGCATTGCAACCAATATGGTTTTCGAAAAAATAGAAGCACTGAAGATGCTATCTCAAACCTTCTCGACCAAATTTATACAGCACTAGACACTAACAACGTTGTCTTCGGGATTTTTCTTGACCTAATGAAAGCTTTTGACACGGTCAATCACGAACGTTTAGTAAAAAAGCTCGACCTTTATGGAATTAGGGGGCTTTCAAATAAGTGGCTCAGGGACTATCTATCAAATAGAACCCAAGTTACTAAAATTGATGGCCACTTCAGTGATAGTGCTTACGTCACTACGGGAGTACCTCAAGGCTCCGTCTTGGGGCCTTTACTTTTTCTAATTTACATTAATGACATTTATTACTTGAACACTTCCTCGAACATTACTTCTTTTGCTGACGATACGGCCCTACTTAACGTTTGTAACAACAAAGTAAATAATGCTAATGCTAGTACTGAACACGATTTAATATTAATCAGCGATTGGTTTACTGAAAATCTTTTAACACTGAACGTCACTAAAAGTAATTTTTTACAGTTCTCACTTACAAAAACTAATGAACCTGACAATACCACTCTGACATTGCATAAATGCAATCGAGACCTGCCGAGATGTGACTGCCCACAGATCAGTAAAACAAGCGAAGTTAAATACCTTGGGGTTACTCTAGACAGCAATCTAAACTGGAAGAGCCAGATTAGTGCTATAACTACTAGGTTGCGTGCACTTTTATGTAAGATGTATTATATTAGAAAACTTGTCTCAGTCAAAATGCTCAAAATGGTTTATTATGCTTTGGGTCAGTCTATCTTGCAGTATTCACTCATCTGTTGGGGTGGAACTTACATGAATGCTGTAGATCCAGTCATCAAGCTTCAAAACAAAATTGTTAGAGCGATGACATTTAAAAAGCAACGGGATCACTCTTTTCCAATTTATCAACAGCTCAATATTCTGCCCATTCGCCACCTTTATGTGTTCAGAACTTTGTCAAATTTTAGAAAAAACGGAGCTCACCTTTCCACTCGCCTTATCACGAATTATCACACTAGGAATGAATCACTGTTTTACGTCATGCAACCAAAAGTCTCTAAAGAACGTCTACACAAATGTAAGTTATACCTTGGCAGCAAATTTCACAATAACCTGCCTGTTAACATTAAAGAAATTAATAATCAGCACACGTTTCAGAAACATCTGTTTGGGTGGTTGATTAACATGGACAGAGATTGTCTAGAAAGCATGTTTAGCATTGTGAGCTGAACGTGCTTTCACCTTTCTTACAATTTTTGATGTTTTGCAGTTTTTCTGTCTTTTTTATTATTAATAGTATTATTATTATTATTATTATTATTATTATTATTATTATTATTATTTATGGGTCTGCAATTCATTACTTGTAGTGTTGCCCATTACATGATTCAACAATTCAAAATATGATTTGAACGATACCAATTGTTGACTATATTTTGAGTATATTAACTATATATTGACTATAAATTGTTTGTTTTTGCTTTCTTTACTCGTGTTTTCTTTGAGATTGATTTATATATTTCGCTCCTCTTTCTTTTCTGCTTTTATCTCCCCTTTCATAAATTTGTTGCGTGTATATATATTTATCAATGCATTTTTGAAATTTTACTTCGATGTGTTTTGTTGTTGTTCTTTTGGCGCCTAACCTTTGATTCTATGTGCAAAAGTGCTATAGTTCAATTGTTTTCTCTGTCTGCTGCTCTCAAACCACACGCGAGCATTAGCTCTTGTGGAATGAGTGTTTGCTTTTGTGTTTTTTATTTTTCCTTGTAACCTGTGGTGGATGAATAAACTTACTTACTTACTTACTTACTTACTTGGTTAACTGCCAGGTCAAAATGCAGCGAATATGCCACGACTCTTAAACACGAAAAAGTACTAAAAAAATTTAATGAAAAATAACGAATACTGAGGCGTAATCTCTCGGTATTTAAAAGTAATAAAAAAAAAAAGAGCCGGACAAAACCCTTCCTTCCCTTAAAGGTGGATGTACACCGAAGGACAAACTCTAAAGCTATCTATATGCAAGCGACGGAATGCACGCAGAATTTTTTTCTCGAAGAAACGAAACTACATGTAAGCCTCCTTAACTACTTGCGTGAAAATTTGGTGTGTTCCCAGGCATCCGGGAACAAACAGTCAAGATTAACGATATCGCGGCCGCTAGATAGCGCCACGGTAGATTATTCTTTTCCGATGGTGACCGCCAGCCTTTAAATTTTGTTTTTTTCAACAAACAACACACTAAATAAATCCATGAATCTTGAAGGATTGTTTGAAAGATTCGTTATAGTATCTGATTCCAGTACTGGCATTCGAAGTTTTGACAATTCCGGTACCAAGGTTTAAACTTGGCCAAATCGTTACTTTGCCCGTTATTACACTCCTCAAAAAATGTTGCGTACACTATCAAATGCAACCCAAGCCCATACATATACGTGAAACAGGTAAAGGGATATACCTCCCAGCGCCATTTTTCTCGATCCTCCACATCAAGTACTGCCCCAAAGGTCTGTTTACTTACCGTTAGTGTTTGCCTTGCTAAAAAACCGTTTTAAAATGTGGCGTCTAGGAGATTTTCTGTTAAATATTGTTAACTATAGTTAAGAACGACCCGTCACTAAATCATACATTGCTCGCGTACAATAATCATGACGTTTCATCTCTGTGTGTACATCTACTAATTTTCTAATAATTACCATGAGATCTAAAATCTAATAGACTAATGCGATAAAAAATTAAAATTAATTATTCCAATAGATCGCTGAAGCAAAATTGTAAGACACTAGCCTAGAAAATTATAAATTGTGATTTTAAAATACGAGAATCATTCCGGTTTGTGACGACACAATCGTTGACTTGATTCTGTCTCGTGTACTATTCCCAAAGCCAACCGAGACAGCAGCTATGCGAGGAACGCAGCTACCACCCCAGCCGACCTTGGCACTGTAATTGCTCGGTGACGATCAGCGCGTAGCTGTAATTTGGCACGCGGAATGTTATAAGAGAGGCCGGGTGTCCCTTTAAGGAGGCCCCTGGGAAAGCGCAAGTTAGAACATGTAGGAATCGTTGCAAAATAATACGAGTCTTATGCGATGGCCGGCATGATGACTCAACTAAACATCATCATTGTTAGCAACACTCTTATTCTACACCACGAACCAGTGGAAAAATTACAACATTCAACTACAGGCATACACCGTATCAGGGAACAAAAGTAAGAGTTTCGAACACTGCTAAGAATTTTCGAATTATGAAGAATTGGAAAATTTTTTTAAGGGATTGCCAATTAATGAAACCTAATTAATTTCAGGCCTGAAGTCACTTATGGGGGTAATTAAACGGCACGAACGGTGGTTGCTCCTGCTTTTTTAAAAAATTTTTATATTTTTTTTTTATGTTAAGTACAGGGGTTTGGCTTCCTTCTTTTTAATGTGTTAGGCATCTCATTAATGTAAATTGTGCCCGTAATGATCAAACCCGTAATTTGGGGTCGGAAATTAAATTTTGGTTCTGTCACATGTCTCTGTGGGTGTCTTCCCACCAGGAAGCACCTTTTATTCCACTGGCCATGTACCTGCAAAATAATTGGATTATACAGCATTTTAATACATTTTTAAAACGTTTAGGTCCACATTCTATTTTGAAGATTATTCAAGGTGTTTTTGGGGAACCTTTCTATCCCACGTTCAACCAGCCTCGTGGAAGTTTATGCCACTCGGCTTGTTTACGTAAAATCCCTTTCCAACCCTTCAAGTTTTAAGGACGCTAAAACCCTCGACCCGTAATTAAGCAGAAAAGGTTAAGTGGCTCAATGACCTGCTCTTCTCTTCCCAACGAAATATGAGGACAGCCAACCTCACCTTTTCGGCCTCTCTATTTTCAAGTTACCAGGAGAAAATGCAAAATTGCAACAACAGAACTCAAAAAAAAAAAAGGATCTCGGCAGCTTTGTTCCCAATGTCAAAGGGATAAAATTAAACAAAGAAAAGATAATACAGGATGTGTTAGCACTTCCGGAGTCTTTCATTCAATGGCCGAAGCAGCGTTTTAATATGGCTCACATTTCCATGGCGTACGTCAGTGGATTAAATTTCGTGTGTTCATTTTTACCGAAGAAATTCAAAAGTCCTGAGGTTCATTGCTTGAATTCACTAAAAATCGTGATCTTTTTTTTTTTTTAGTTAAGTCGGATTTTTTTTAAATTTAAAACAGATTTTTTGGATTTAAATCCGTATTTTTATTTTACCAATGTTTTTCGTTGGTTATTCATGGAAATCATTTTGGTTAATGTTTACATAGAAAATGCGTAAAAAACAAATGCATAGTTTTTTGATTAAATTTAAATTTTGATTACAAACTGCCTCAACTTTATATTGAGGTTTCCGTGCGGATGAATATTTTTTTGTGTGAACCTATCCAAAGGCTAAAAAGAACAACCTCTTCATAGTCCAAACCTACAGAAGAAGCTGTTGCCATAGGCAGCTGTTCGGTGACACTGATCATAAGGGAAACTAAAACTTTAAACCATAGTCAATTGAAGTGTTTAAAGGGAGGTAAAATTACTGATTTAAATGTGGATTATTAAAATTAAAAATCATATGATCTCAATCGTTGATTTAAATCATGATTAAATCGTCAGTTAAGTCGATGTGGTTAATATTTAAATAAAATCATTTATCTAAATCGGTTTAATTTAAGTAATGATCCACCCTGCTTCAAAGCTCTCTGTTCGCGGCTCTGTCTGCGTATACAGGCTACTCCACTCACATCGCTTTCGACTCAGTGTCAAATTTGGTACGAATTTAGGGCCACCCTCTAAGAAAAATGAATACAGTAATCGAAAATACCGATACACTTGTCAGTGTTCCTTACAGGTTTTGACTTTTAGACCCTTACTTTTAACTTATAACGATACGTTTTTGTTTATTAATCCGTGTTACTTTGAGAATTGTAATAAATAGGTGTGGTGGTGGATGTGGGGTGTGGTATATATGTGACACCTTTATAATTAATTTGTTGTTTGTTTTGTTGCGCTTTTAAGCTCGGTAAATAGCTATGGCTCTTACTTACCAGGCTATCGCTAGTGTTAACAATAGAAACAAATCCTTTAATTCAGGCGACGTCTTGCAGCTGGCGTTTGCTAAATGACATTGTTGCATAATAACAATGTTTAAAACAATGTAAAACAATCAATCTGGCCGTTTAGAGCTCCGTAACCCCTGAACCACTTGACCAATTAGAAAAGGCCTTATGGAAAGGGCACATCTACGGAGCAATACCTGTAAAATGAGCTAAGAACCAGCTTTACAGGACAAATAGTTTGACCAGTAGAGAGGACACACGAAAGGTAACATTCCCAGAACAAGACCAAGAACAAGAAGTTGTCTATTTGGCCCCTCTCTGTAGCTCGGGTTTGGCTAGACTGAATTTCACAATTTTTGGACTCTAGACAGGCCTTGACTAGTCAAGGCTAGAATCCAAATTTGGTTTAAAGATGTTTAATTTTGACGGAGTTATAAGCTCTCAAAGTTGAAAGCTTAGGTCGACCCTTACTAACACTGGCGATAGTTGTTGGTGTCTCACTAGTGCTTAAACATCCTTCTTGTTTACTATCTGCACCAGAAATTTTTGTTTGTTTAGGAATACTTAAGTTGGATGACTTTTGCGTCGCAACTCCCCTAGGTTTCAGTTTTTTGACTTGACTCACCAAACCGCCTCAATTCAACGACCGAAAAAAAAAAACCTCGCTTATATTTTTAACGTTCTAATTATTATTAACATGAACGGCTTTTTTACGAGGCGTTATAATTTCTCGTGTGAGAAAGTAATCAGGCACTGGTAGAGGCTTGACTCGTGATTAAGTGCGGTCTGAAACGACGTGTTGGAAGAAGAGTTGGGTCCCGGAGAGTAAGGACTCTTATACGGCGGATGTAATTGGTCGCAGGACCGAGGAGGACAAAAAAAAAATTGCTTGAATTACGGGCAGTATTACGGGGAGGTAATTTTCACTTTATTTGCGGGGGTAAGGACGGAAGAAGGTGCCTTTTCCCTCCCCTCCTCCTCTCCCCCCACCCCCTTCCCTTATAATTACTGATCCTCAAAGTATTTGAACGTCATTCTGGGTAATCAAGCGACGCTAAATTCAACGCATAAATTGAAGTTCGTTACCCCATCCGTTGTTTTTCTTTTTCTTTTTAAAACTTTATAATTGTTGCGTGTCGCTAACGTTTAAGCAAGAGCTGCAGCGATTTTTTTTTTTACTTGCACGCTTCGTTTCAAGTCGTAAAACGTTCATTTTTCATTGTAGAATTTGTCTCCTGCGACCGGTTAAGCTAGTTACGGTTCGCGACAACCCATCTTCTTAATGATACAGCAACGAAATAGAAGTGGGTCTTAAAACAAAACCCTATTGCCTGTTTCCGGGATAGATTTAGCTCCCCTTTCCTGTACCATTTCGAAGCAATTTGTTCCCGCAAAGTGGTATTGCCACTTCGCTAAATCATTCAATAAAACTTTTCCAAAGATAACAAATTAGGAAAATTAGGAGAGGGCTTCTCCGCTATCTTGATTTAGCGACCGGCTTGCAAGAGGAGCGTTAATTAAATCGTTCTTCTCCGTTGTTCAGATTGCTACTTTGCCAAGTCATGGTGGTGAATTACCGAAAGGCGCTTTGTAAAAGGGTCCAATTATCCCATACTGCTTTTGATGTAGAAAACCCCCACGAACTAGTTTGTGGAAACACGAAACTGGAATTTTCGGGAAGCACGTTTTACCGCAAGCTACGTCCTCCACTTAATTTGGCACCGCCGTTAAAACAGGATAACAGCAAAACTTAAAAAAGCAAAACTTAGGTGCCGAAGAAAGCACCTAAAAAAAAAACAACTTGGGGTTCCTACAAGATTGGATACTTTCGAGTATTTGATATATTACGCTGTGTTTTCCAGACGGTATTTTTCCAGTATTATTTGAGCAGTGGTTTCCAATAATTTCCAGTATTATTTGAGCAGTGATTCCAGCATTTTTCAGTATTCGACCACAGCTTTGACTGTAAGGGTCTAGGTGTCAAATTTTGCCAGTAAGACGCTGCTAAAGATTAGACCCTTACTACTCGGTGATCATGTTAATCTAATTTTATAATATATTTCAAGCTATATTCGGATTGAACGTGTGTATGGTTATAGTAGTTTTTTTTTTTTGTTCTTGGAATATGTTTAAACAACTTCAAGAACACAACTTACCAGTGAAATTTGGCACTCTTCTGTTTTCTGTTACTTTTGATCCGTTGACATTTTTTATTATCTTTGTAGGAACTTCGTACATTTAAAGCAATTGACAACAACCAATAATGATCTCTGCTGCAGATACCAAACCAAGACAAAAAAATTTCAAGCTAAAGCAAAGCAGGAAGCGCACATCCCACTACCACAAGACTTGCTTAATTAATGAGTTAGTGCAGTGATGTAACGTACAGGTATGCTAGGTACGAAATGCATACGGGCCCAGACCTCCAGGAGGCCCCCGACCGGGTCTGCGAGCATACGTAATTAAAAAATCCGCGTATAAAAAAGTTCATGCTTAATAAAGAGTTGTATTGCAAAAGGATGAATAATTTTTTTTTTTAAAGTCAAATAGGAGCATGGAAACATGTTTTATCTGCTAAACACAATAAAGTAAGTTTTATGTTCAAGATATACTGTATCACACATCCACGGTCTTCAGTGTCGCATGGACAGTGTCCGTTTAAACAAGTGATTGTGATAACATTTGGATTTGATTGACAAATTTTGCATAAATGTTCAACACCAGATTTCATGAAAATCGGTTCAGCCGTTTTCATGTAGCCGAAGTTTTAGCAATATTATTAAAAAATAAGGAACTGGGAAGGGGGGGGGGAGGCCCACACAGAAGTTTTGCATAGAGGCCCAGCCCAAATTCGTTCCGCCACTGAGTTAGTAAGCCAATATTGTAAATTCAACTTTGTAAATAATCATCCCAGCCTTTTAAGACGGAATGGGTGTACACGCTTACGCTTGTAGCAGGTTGTCTTGCTTGGAATCGCTGCCATGTTACCGAACCGAAAAAAAAATGTCAACCTAAAGCAAAATTGGAAACCCACACCCCGACTATCATTGGATCATCACATCGGTCTTTATAGGACGATCTCGGACAGCTGTTCCTCAAAAACCGGGTAGTAAGGGTCTAATGCTTAGCAGCGTCTTACTGGCCAAATTTGACACCTAGACCCTTACAGTCAAAACTTGTTCGTGTTCCTTCTAGGTTTTGACTTTTAGACCCTTACTCTTAACTTTTAACGATACGTTTTTGTTTATTAACTTAAATATAACAGTAAATATAACATTACCGTTATATAACTTATTACTTATTATTACTCATTATTAGAGTCGATTTAAACTCTTATGCGAACGGTTTGTCTGTCTGTCTGTCTGTGTGTCTTGGTGTCTGTCTGTGTGTTCGCGTTATAAAGTTTTAACGAATTATCGGATTTCGTCCAAATTTTGCACACAGATTTTATGACACATTTCTAGGTCTAAGCTCGAAAATGGGTCGAATCCGTCAGGGAAATCCTCCACTAGAAATAATCAAAGATTTTGTTCCCAGAAAATGTACGAAGTTCGTAATTTTTACTTCAGCCGACTGACGTCATCCATCCACCGACGTAACTATGCTGGTCACTATATAGATTTCGTCAGCAACTGACGTCACCATCAACCGACCAATGGCTGGCAAACTTGCCTAAATTGTTCTACGGGTCTTCGACGTAGGCACGCGACCCCACTGATATGTATGAAATTACTGGATAACAAAAGCATGCAAAATGCCTTTGTCTTAGTATTTAATGATTTTAGTATTTTTTGGGGGGGAGGGGGTAGTAAGAAGGAGAAATATTTGAAGCTACTTCTGCTGTATGACATTTGGATTTTTTTTAGGAGGGGGGATAGCGAATACTTAAAACTACTTTTGGGCTATAGCTTTTTTTTTATCTAGTTAGTTCCTACATATCAGCCGTGCCGTGTGGCAACGTCGCCGTCGGATAAATGAAATATTCAAAACGCCGGGACTAAACGGTTTGGAGGCCTCCCGTGTCATAAAACTGCCAAACGGTGCTGAAAATTTTTAATGTTGATTCAGTTCACTATTGGTCTAATTAAACGTACAGTTTTAAAAATGAAACCGATGGAAGAATCGTAGTGGGCTCGTCTTTAAATGAGAAGTGTGCGCCGCCATGCCATCCCATCGCAGCTGATCAAAAACTAGAAACGGAAGCGGCCATTGGTTTTACGTGCTGCGCATGCGTCGTGCAACCCCGGCCAAGAAATTATTTGGGTTTTTGGATTGTATTCTTTATGGAGGGATAATTATTCACTGGGGGTGTTAGACAATTAATAGCCGTATCGGTATTCGCAAGAGAAAACAAATCGACTCTCATTATAATTGGTTTAAACAGGTTTATTCATACAGTTGGATTGAACAACAGGGGACACAAACCTGGGGTTCGGTCGGTTTTGGTCAGCATAGCGTCACACTTTCCTGCAACACCAGTTTGTGGAGTAGAAATGTTTATTGATGACGATTTTGGGGGAAAAATGAAATTGCAAATGAATTATTGATTGTTGTTATATAACTTATTACTGTTATACCATGTCTAGGCCTACATATTTCTTTATTTTTATTTTCTCACAAAGTTTATTTATACAGTTTCTTGACCAGTCTTTTTGTTTACGTATACAACCAGGTATGTATAGAATATGCTTTAATTATTTATCTTGTTCTTGTATGTAAGCGTCCTTGTGCATTCTTTATTTCGTTTTGTATGCTGCCCAGCCATCAGGCACTGCAGCTTTTTTTTTGTTAATCTATATAACTAAGATCGAGGGATTTGTTTGTTTGTTTGTTTGTTTGTTTGCTTGTTTGCTTGTGTGTCCGCAGAGGGAATCTCGGTAATCCTTATTCATCCTTATATTATTTGTTTGTATGTCTGTCAAACGGAATTGTCTGAGGTAAAAGTAATGATTCGAACTGAACAAAGACGCACAGTACTGATGATGTCATGTTTTTTTCCAGTAACACTATTTTCATGCAAACGGGATCTATGCCTCTATGCCTCTTTACCCAGAATCTAACTAAATCTAATGAAAGCTTGGGCGACTACTAATGGGAAATCACAGTATTTTCGTGCAAACCTGAAATCACTCCAAAGCTTTACTAAACCGGCCATATAAAGGGGGCTGTCCTAGTAACGTTAAAGTTAACGAGGACTCCGGGCGTTTAATCATCGGCTGCAAGAAACGCAAGAAGAAACAATCAAATAAAGTCAAAATATGTAAGGTTGCTAAGGAAGTAGACGATTAGTTTCAAGACAAGGCTCAATTCCAGTTTACTTTTTACTGTACAGCTAGGGGACTGCACACATAGCATTACATATGAGGCATCAGCCAGAATTTATCCTTCTAACTGACCTTGTAGGCTCAAGAGGTTCTGACCGTTCAGTCCGAACCCCCAAACACCAACTGGCGAGTGGCCGGGATTGGGCTGTTATATAGCTGCCCAATTCCTAGCCCCGAAACCAAAGGATTACGGCTAAACCAGTGCGATCCGGTTCTAACTGGGTCGAACAATAGGACACTCTCGCACCCGACTGTTGGGCGCTGTGCCAACTCCCGCCGTAGCCACGGTGGTAAGCAGCATGCGCGCAACAGCTCTGTTAACGGCAAGGTGCACTAAGGAGCCCTGACTCCATAGATTGCGTGTTGCCGTCGATGTAAGCCGGTTACAAACTGTGAAACTTGGTTTTGCATGGTATGCGTAATATATACGCACAAATCGCTGTAAATTATATAAATGCAAGAGGAAAGCCAAACAAGAATGATTTTCGCTGTTGGCCTTGTTTTCCTCTTTCCTTGGTACGTGAAATAACACGTTGTGTTGTTGAAAATTTGCAGGCTAAGGCTATATTGTGCAAAAGACAGCAGTGTTGGGAATCCCTGCTGAAGATTTTCACTCACTACACGACTAAAAAATCGGGTCGTGAGGGTAAGTTGGATTGTGTGACATGGGGCAGACGACAAAAGTTGGGAGTAATCAAAGAGTCGTCCAGACTCGATGGCCAGGCTAGGCTGCCAGCCCTCCGGGTACCGATTTTTTGTCACGTGACCGATAGAGACCAATGGTGAACGCATACCACGCATTCCAGAAAAAGGGGTGAAGTTGGACATAAAGAGAGCAAGCCATATGAAGTGTATGTTAACACCTGAGGGCAGTCGGGAGTGGAGAAAATCTGCCCGTGTGACAACCAACTCCAGACACGAAAACATATGTGGGGAAATCACTTCTGCCCTTAGGACAACCGTGTCGTGAGTGAAAGTCTTCCCGTCTGACACGGGCTTAAGTGTGGTAATCCTGCAGATCACAATGTTTAGGAATTTTTATCGCCCGTGTCAGACGGAAAGACTTTCACTCATGACACGATTGTCCTAACGGCAGAAATGGTTTCCCCCCACATTTTGTCGTGTCTGGAGTTGGTTGTCACACGGGCAGATTTTCTCCACTCCCGACTGCCCTCACAATCAACAAACACTTGCTCTCTTTATGTCCAACTTCACCCCTTTTTTCAGGAATGCGTGGTATGCGTTCACCATTGGTCTCTATCGGTCACGTGAGAAAAAGTCGGTACCCGGATGGCTGGCAGCCTAGCATGGCCATCGAGTCTGGACGACTCTTTGATTACTCCCAACTTTTGTCGTCTGCCTCATGTCACACGAGCCAACTTATCCTCCCGACCTTTAGTCCTATCGTGAGTGAAAATTTTCTCGTCTGAAACGGGACCACGGACGCTATGATCACTGGATCTCTTCCTTATGACGTAATCCGTTCTGACCGTGGTTTTCGCGGTGGTGGCATACTTGTTATTTTTAGAAAACAGTTTGGTGTTGTCGTAACCAATGTTGCCGTTTCAGTCGAGGCACTTGGTATACTTGTTCCGGAATTGAAACTGAATTTTATACCATGCTATTTGCCTGATCGTCGGGTTGAGCAGCGGGTTATGGATTTGAATGCATTCATTTTGTCAAATATTTATAACGAAACGTGAATACCATTCCACCTACCACTTGGCCATTTTGCCACCATTTATCACAACCTTCGTCCACGTTCATTGCCAGGGACAACCAAAGTCTGAGCATGCGTCGAGTAAATAAATCATAGCGGCGATCGGTGACAACGATTCATACCGTGCCAACCTCGCTAGCTAGTCTCCTATAAAAACTTGGTTCATAGAAACCAAGCTTCAAAAAGGTTCATAGAAACCAAGCTTCAAAAAGGTTCATAGAAACCAAGCTTCAAAAAAGAACTCGGCCCATATTGCCTTTCAATAATTGCCTTACTGATCGTGGGACACATTGAGACAGGTTGAATAATGATATCATGGCAATTATCCAAGGAATTACTGGCTCACCCGTAAGACTCACAGGATGCACTGATTGAGTGAGTGAAGTAAACGAAAATCAACGTTTGTTTAGTCTTCATTAAAAATGACGTCATAGGTGTTCACGAAGAACCAAACTAAAACGTTTTCAAAGAAACTTAATACTGAGGCCACAGGGATATACAAGTGATAGACCTGACTACACCAGTTTTCCAGACATTGGATACAACACCATCAGCTATAGTCATAAATGAAGCCAGTTGGCCTCTTCCTGGCAAGAATTGACGAATATGCACATTTACAGTCGAAAAGTGTTTGACAGCACTGTTAACCACTGTTTAAATGTATGTATTCAACTGCGCGTGCGTACTGGACAATTCTTATTCCATGGTAAGAGAGTAACTTAGCTTTATTTAAGACTAGCTGAAACTCGTGCTGTGCGAGGTTGGTGTTTGATGCACCTTTTGCAACATTGGAATGGCTTGCACTCTCATGTGTTTGTTGCAGAAGGCGTGTATACTTCCACCGGAAATAAGCCAGTCCAAACCTTTAGCCCGCCGACTTTGTCATTATTTTTCTGGAATTGGCAGAAAGTAAATAGCGTTTTCAATATTTAACCCAGTTTCCTTAATCCTATTATGTTAATCGACCACAATGACAGAACCCTGCACACTGTTCGTTTATCCATTTTAATAGAATTTACAGCTAAGTAATTCACACACCATCTTTAGCGTGGACATTTCCTCTACTGTTTCAAAATGTTTGATGTATTATTTCACGCTTTTACGCTTTCTTGTTGGGCAAAATTCCGTGCATATATTATTAAATTCACACACTTTTAATTTCGCAACGCGTAATTAGAAGAAAACAAACTAAACGTGTACTTGACAAAGCTGCAACGCGTAAAATAATAAACAACAACACCCAAGTTAAAAGACTTCAAGTAGAGAAGCCGAAGGCATTGTGAACACTGGCAAAATAACGCTTAATAATGAACCGATTTTCAATTTTTATAGCTTAAAGATTAGGTATTAACAAGGCCCAGGGCCTTTTTGACCGCTGTTTTAATGTTATTTAATTATTAATTGTTTATTTATTTAATTGTATCCCGAAGTCTCAAAGAGAAACTTGTATGGGTTACAGCAAATAGGAAATGGATTACAATAAAATCATTTTTTACAATTACGGAGGGAAAAAATATGAATGTATAAAACAAACTAAGAGTCAAATTTTACAGCATTCGAACTAGATAATGAACACATAAATATGATTCCTTCTTGATCAAACTTATTACAATAAATTTTACTATGGCTTAACAAAAGTATAACGAGAAAGTACGAAGTTTTAAGAGCAGAATACAAAATCATAAAATAATACTTATTTATTAATAAACCATTCTTAAATTTTTCGCTTAACTTGGCCAAAACTAGTCAACTAGTGAGTTCAGCTGGTAGCTGGTTAAAAATTGTTGGTATATAAAAATTTTGACATCTTGTTCCATAACTGTTTTTTACAATGGAATTTCGTATCTAATGGTTTCATCCCTCAGATAACTTTTTTTTAAATGTCCACTATTTTATGGTTTTTATTAAAGTAATTGTTTAAAATGATTGTATGTTTTCGTAATTTTATTACATCAAGTATCTTTTAATCTTTGTATAGGTCTTTAGTCGAAGTATCAGAAATAATTTTTTTAAATAGAACCTTAATAAGTTTATTTTGTGTTCTTTGAAGTCTGTCTATTATAGGTACCCTGGAGCATATCCATAAAATGCAACTCTATATACCTAACATGTCTGGTGATCAAAGCGTCAAAAACGATTTTCTACAACGATGTGACTACAATATTGTTGTTGTTATTCTTGTTGGGGATATTTTGCTCTCACCTGGAGATCGAACCCATTAGCCGATTTTCAATTTTTATAGCTTAAAATGTAGGTATTAACAAGCCCGAGGCTTTTTGACCGCTATTTTTGTTCTTATTTTTGTTGAGAAAATTTTTCTTTCACCTAGAGATCGAACCAATGAGCCGATTTCCAATTTTTATTGCATAAAATGTAAGTGTTAACCACGACCACGACCTTTTGAACGCTATTCTCATGTGACTACAATATCCTTGTTGTTGTTATTCTTGTTTGGGAAATTTTGCTTTCACCTAGAGATCGAACCATTGAACCAATTTTCAATTTTTTTGTAGCTTAAAATGTAGGTTTTAACAAGGACCTGGGCCTTTTGAATGATATTTTAATGTGATTACAATATTCTAGTTGTTGTTACTCTAGTTGGGTAAATTTTGCTTTTTTACCTAGAGATCTAACCAATGAGCCGATTTTCAATTTTTATGGCTTAAAATGTAGACTAGATATTAACAAGGACCTTTTGAACTCTTTTTTTAATGTGACTAAACAATACTATTGTTGTTATTCTTGTTGGAGAAATTTTGCTCTCTCCTAAAGATTGATACAATAAGCCGATTTTCAATGGTTATTGCTTAATATGTAGTATTAGCAAAGACCAGGGCCATTTTAATGTGACTGATTTATCTCAAAAAAGCGTTCATTTGAATTATCTCATATTAAAATTCTAGCTATTTAATTTAACTGAAATACTTAAAAAAAATAGATAAATCAATACAACTAAGATCGTAATATTTAGTTGTTTGTTTGTTTGTGCGTGTCGCCAGATCACTGAGATTCCCACTACTAATTCGTATTTCTTGTGTTTGTGCGTCCAGACGAAATGTCTGCCAAACGGAATTGTCTGTTCAGTATAAGTAATGCTTCAAACTGTGTTTTCAACAAAGAGGCACAGTACGGGTGACTATACCCCTCAGCCGCCGCCGTTAGCCGCCACGCCGCATTTTTCCGAGTCAGCCGAACAGCCGCCGAACATTTTTCGGCGGCCGCCTGGTCTAGCCGCCGGAAAAAAATACGGCTAGAGCCGCAAATTTTGAAGTTTAAAAGCATCAAAATGAAACGAAACAGTCGTAACTTGTCTCAAACGATAAGTTGCTCGCGACTGCCTATTTTTCATAGTTTTCAAAACCACATTCGCTTGCTAACAACTTGTGCGTGCGTGTTATGTGGTTGTTAGCAAGCTTGGTTACTTTCGGTTTCCTTTTGTGGGTTCTAGTAATAGTAGTCGTGACACATCGTTGTGGAAGCATTACTTTAAAAAAATGAGTGGTGGTGTGGCTCTGATTTTTAATTTGAGGGTTTTTCACAAATTTTTTCCTTTTTTCACTTGTTATTCGTCTAGAAATCCATTAGGCCTATATGTTCCCTTCTTCTCCCTTCCAGTTTCTTATGCAGTTAGTTTCGTCGTTGATATCCTTGCTTCATTTCGATCGATTTAGCCGAAAATTAGCCGTCAGCTAGCCGATTTTATAGTTGGCTGGTGGTGGCCATACAATTTGCGGCTAGCCCCAATTTAGCCGAAATTTCTGTTAAGCCGGCTGAAAATGACAAAATAATGCGGCTGAGGGGTATACGGGTGACGTTATATGTTTTTCCAGTCACAATATTTTCATGCAAACGGGATTTAGGCCGCTATGTCTCTTAACCCTGAATCTAACTAAATCTAACGAAAGCTTGGGCGACTGCTCTCGAGAAATCACAGTATTTTCATGCAAACGGGATTTAGGCCGCTATGTCTCTTAACCCTGAATCTAACTAAATCTAACGAAAGCTCGGGCGACTGCT
>JAHWFP010216916.1:0-30034 GCA_023313725.1 Lithobius niger | reverse complement strand
ACGCAACCCACAGCAAGGCCAGAGTAACTCCTCCTCTCCTGCTCCCCCTCTGATTTCACCATCCTAACCAAAGGCATCCCTACCTTTCATCACTAGTCAAGTACTTACAGCAGGAGTGGAGTGCCACGTTACTTGTGGAAATTGTGAATGAGTCTTATGTGGGAGAAATGCATCTTCAACTACTAGAACGTCTCCAAGAACAACAAAATGATACCCACGATGATGACCAATGTAATGGTATTGCATGCCACAATGTGCAATGCAATCACCACATTGCTTGGGCGAACGTCACTGTGTTGATGAAATCAAATACCCTCAATTATGACCATCACGTAGTGCCAGCCTTGTCAAGCAATGAGGAAAAAAACTTGGTCTTGATGTATAGACTAGTGGTTGCGCACGTTCTGTTGTGGTTCTGGTGTAGAAAGATGATGAGCTCGCAAAATTTGAATTTTCGTTTTTGCACCAGAAAAATGATCGTTGTTTGAACCAAGATGGTACGGACGAGGGCTACCCTCACACCGAGTTTCATCAAGTTTACACGACCAGTTACGTTCCTGTAAACTTTGTTTAGAATTCACCGAAAGTTCAAGTAGATTTTTCTGTGTCCGTGAGTTGTGGTAAATTGCAATTTTTCTTGCTTCGGGGCGGGTGGTGTGCTAAAAAATTATGGAACCCATTGATTAACCCCTACCGTTTTTATGTCCTTGCTGATTTGCCTGCTGTCGCATGAGCTGCCTTTTTAGATCACATAGCCAAAAATTTGTCCACTTCTCCTTCCATGTGTAATAATGATAGAAATTTTTTTTTAGATGTCAGTTCACAGAAGATTGCTGGAATTTAATGTCTGCCCCTTCCTATCATGGCTACTCTCTTACACATGAAATTATCTTCCTTCTCAACGCCATTGCTGTAAGTTCTTTTAGGCATATTTTTTCACTGGAGCAAACAAAACTTGTTATGGATTCTTGCCTTCCTGCAAAGTTTTTTCACCGTTTGAAGTCCTGATGTGTAAAACACCACGGTGTCCCTGAGTTGCAGTTCAAAGTTTAAATTAAAACATGACAATTGCTTACTGTTCAATTTTCAAGTGGTTCATTTAATGCCTGAAGTATTAATCGGTTGAACGATGTTGGTGTTTGACATCAAAATTCAAATGGTGATAATAACTTAGTGGAAATCATTAACAATTTTTGTTTTGAACAGATATTGCACATTTTTACATTAGTGATTTGGTAAATACTTAACCCCAACAAGAAGTCCATATCTGAACCATATCTGGTCGTCCAGGTCTGGCCACATCTGAATCCAGATATGATCCATACATGTAAAGAATCCATTATATAGGGGAATGGGGATTGAGGTTTAATGGTTCGTCGACAGCTTTGTCATTAACACCAAACTCAAGTCACAATGCAGTGGTCTTGGATGACACTGTGCTACACGTTACAAAGATGTTATCCAAACCCCAAATTTAGATCTTATTGTATATCTGCACCTCCTACGAAAATTGAAAACCCCGAACAGGAGGACGGAATCACCATCCAATTGACATGCTTTGGCTCGCAGAAGGTTGAAACGGCGATGAACACCGTCAAGATGGTGACAATCAACAAGTGATGCTGGTGAATGGCTGGTGAGATAAATGACCTTCAAGACGGATAATCTCACTCAAAAGGAAGCAGTAAGGTTGGTGTGACCAAAATGCAAACATGTCCTGAGGACTGCGGCAACGAGCCGAGTGCCATTCGTTGCCCGCAACTTATTGTTGTTCTTATTAGTCACACAATGCTTGCCAAGGAGTGAGCAATCTTAGACATAGAGTGGAAAAGCTTCCGAGGCAGCAAGGCACATATCCCTATCAAGAGGAATAGAAACGGCTCCTTTTGCTGGACCATCAGCGTGCTCATTCCCAGCTACAGTCACTTCCTCACGTACATAAGCACAAGCAAATGCCAACTTCTGACTTCGACTTATCAGTGAACAGCCACAGATATCTGGCTTACTGATAACACAGCATCCAGAACTCCTGCAAGTACCTTGACTGGGTAACAGCAGCTTGTAGCAGTCAGCAAAGCCAGATCAGTCAGCTCGTTTTAGTGCCCATTGGGCAGGGCAGGAGGCCACAGACCATCATTGTGTTGAGGTCAACACCATGGGGAGGTGATTGTTCCCACAGCAGATCTGCAGTCACAGCCCAACTGAAGTGAATTGGGATGGCTAGAGAGCAAAAATACAAGTCCACTGTTGACCAATTTCCCGTGGCCAGGTGTCAATGTGTCATGGCTTCATCGTTCAAGATGCAATATTAAGTCCTCCTGACTTGTTGTCAGTCTTAGGTCCTCCCCACTGGATGTGGTGGCTGGTAAAATTTGCCCGGCAAGAAGAAGGGGCAGTTAGCTGGCGGACCACATCTTCCAGGTCTTTAACCCCAAAAACCTTATCCGGTGGTAAAACCAGCGAAAAGACCGTAATATCCAATTTGAAAAAAATTCGAACTGCTACCACCTGAAATCTAGTGCACAGAGGCACACTGGCATGTGGCTGAGAGTGGTTAACCACCACTCCAACCCCATGACACATACGTAGTATAGGGTTTGCATCCAGACACTATAGAGCGTATCTTCCGCCAACCAAATTATCCGACGCCTTAAAGCAAGTCTTCTGTAGGCAGCAGCACAGAGGTTTCCACGACTAAAGTAGCCCCAACTCTTCTGCATGGGTGTGATAACCTTGGCAATTCTGCAGAATGATAGTATCCACAGTCACAAGGGCGGGTTAAGATTTATTCTTCCCCTTTTTGGTTTCGATTCTAATTTGTCCAGTCTGGCCATTGAGCTTTTCATCCTCATTCCCCAGCATGTTGGCAGTGTGCTGCAACCCAGTTATCTGTGGAGGAGGAAATCCTGGCATTTGGGCTTTGGGCACTTTTTCCGGAAGACGGGTGGCCTGGGTGAGCCGGCCCAAGATCAACTGCCTATGACCTTTCGGCTCCTGTCGGTATGGGAGGCGGAATTTTGCTGCACCAATATGCATCATGGACCTGAATTGTATGGGTGATTGAGGGAGGTGGTGTGTACAAAATCTGAAAGTTCTTGGTGGGGATGGGTGAGGGCCGAGATGGCATGCATTTCGGCTCATTTGTGGTGCACAAGACCCTGAAAGGGCTCTGTGGATCGCATCCAGATGATGTCTCTCGGCTTCATGCTGGGGGATGCCTTGTGGAGGTAGCAAATGATGCCCAGGCAAGAAAGCTTTTGAAAGCGCATGAACTTTGACCATTCCCAGTAAGTCCAGAGCCCTATTAGACCTTAGTCCACATATACCTACATCTTACATTTTGCCAGATAAAGTTTGATCCAGTCAGATTAGGTCAGATTCGCACAGATCTGGTTAGTTCTAGCAAAATAGGATCAGACCAAGACAGTATGGTTAGATCTGGCCATACATGCTCATATCCAAAATTGGCCCAATCTGGCCAGATTTACCTAGATCTAAAAATGTATAGCCAGGTCAAATCAGGTTTGGTTAGATCACGTCACATCTGTCTGGATTTAATCAGATATTATCAGTTCAAACTAATTACAGTTAGGTTTGTTTGATATTTAGCTTGCACATACAAGGGAATGTGTATGCTAGGTTTGGATCATTAACCTGATAGAACCACTGCTGAACCAACCTGACGTTTAATTGGAAGTACTGATCATTTTTTGAAAAAAAAAATGTATCAAACTTGCAGTGGGCTAGATGAGACATATCACTTAAATAGAAACGCTTGTTTAGTAAAATAAATGCTATTTGTTAATTGATTCATTGGCTACAGTTTTAAATGATTTTGTGACTTCCTGCCACTCAACAATAATCGTAAGTTGTAGTTGTGCTAATATAACAATATTGTCAAGTCTGGTTGGAGCCGGCCAAACGTAGTTACCCAGTACCTCCAATAAAATGGTGACTCTGAAGTCATTCTCTGTTGATGCGCTGGGGTTCTGCTGCTTTTATGCCTCGAAGACAGCCCCAAAATAATTTACAATAGTGTCTGAAGGTGAATACGTGGTGTCGACCTGTATTTTAAGAAAGTATTTTCTTCTTATTTTCCTAAGCATGGAAAGTACATAATACCTGTCCAGATATGGTTAGAGCGGCTCAGATCTGGCCAGGTTCAGCCCACCCAGTCATATTTAGTTAGATACAAACAGACACGTATTCGGCCATATTTTACCATTTCCAGTTAGTACTGGCTAGTGTCAGCCAAATCTGGTCGTATCCAGTGAGATACAGCCAATATACGTGGTAAGATCTATCCAGACACGGGTGATTCTGGTCAGTAACAGTTGGGCTTGACAGCATGTGTAGCAGAACAAGAACGATGTTGGATTTTCTATTTCTGCTTATTCATGTTTGACGAGTGTTATCGCGTAGGGAAGTTCAAACTATTGGATTGGAAACTGAAAGTATTACTGAAATTATCTTATGATCGAATCAAGACCAAAATTCGTACAATATGTATTTCACTGTAGAAATGAATTAATCTGTACGTGAAATTCATAGCATGTCATATTTGGAAGTTATATCCATCATATCATGCTAATGCATACATAGTCAGAGCTTATTATATCTACAAAGTCCAGATACGGGTATATGGCTCGGTGGTTGAAACTGTTGCAGATATGACAGTGTGTCCAGGACTTTACGTAAGAATAAATATAACTAATTCTTGCTGCACTTACTTATTGTTGTGAAAGAAACCTATTTCTTTTTCAGTAGTATGTCAAAAGCCTGTCTCTGCAAACTCTTAAAAGTCACATTACGAGACATTTGGTAACTATGCACTTAAGCTTCCACTTACTGCTGAACTAACAAACATCACATTCCCAGGTTTAACGAAAGTTGTGTGCTAAACTTGAACCTTTATAAAAAAAATAATTTGCATATTAACCTGAAAGCAGTACATGTGTATGGCACCAGACCTAGACAAACATTCACACCTATTTTTCGACTAAATAACGTTAAGTTTTCATAATTGTGACTGTTACGTTGTAAAGCTGCAAAGATTTAATCTACCCCATCAGATGAGTTTCATCCTATCTGTTAAATAAATACGGATGCAAACCTATTTACGTTGCCTTTTGTACTTAAAATTTATCAGACTGCGCTGAGTGGGGATTTGAACCCACGACCTTTGAGGCTAAAAGCCAAAGTTCTACCGCTAAGCCATACTGACACGACCTTTTATGATGACCTATTTACGTTGTTTTATTACACGGCCTATTCACGTTGTCTTTAGTTTTATTGGTAGGACTTCGGCCTTTGGCTTCAAAGATCGTGGATTCAATTCCCCGCTCAGGCTTTCTGACACTTCCAAAAAGGCAATGTTAATAGGTTTGCGTTAGTATTTATTTAACACTTATTGAACCCATTTGGCTTCAATTAGCCTATCCGTTGCAATGTCGTGTTTCAGCAGTTGTCTGAAAACGTTCCAATTCTAGGTGCAAGAGTGCTTAGTGAAAACATCCCAACTCTATCAGAATCGTACTGATTCAGCACGATTCAACAGGTTCCTATATAGTTATACTATACAATTGCGGTGGATGACACACTTGCATCTGTCTAAATAATATTTTCACTCATGTATGTTTCAAGCATATCTTCTGAAAAATAGAGTTAAACTGGTGCAACACCATACCACCAACCTGTATGTTGCCCTGGGAAAGCAGCACGTATCAAATTGGATACCGATGCCACACTTGTCCGCTTGCAGACACATGTCTGCTTCCAGACCACCTCACATAAGGAATGAAAATGGCCAAATGAAAGATGATGTAGTTGCGGATTGAATTGGAGTCAATTCAAAGTACTCGTTGTGCTGCTGCTTGTGTTGCTGCTAATTAGTATATATTTTGAGAATATTTCTATTCAAATAAACATAAGACATAAACAAGAAAATGGCACTGAGAACCTGAAGACCCCTCCTCCCCTCCTCTCCAAAAGAGACTCCAGGTGAAAGCAAAAAGTATCAAGTAGAAACTTGAAAGAAGTTAGAGAAGTGGCGCAGAGAACGTTGGTCGGGAACGAGTTCCATGGGGAGAAAGGAAGTGGCGACGAATGTTAAGGTGAAGATATGGCTACAGAGTTTCAGAGTTTCAGATGAATATTCCGTGTTGTGCGGTTGATGAAACAGAAACGTTACTATTGTTCGTGTGTGAGCAGAATATTTTGCTCACACAGCTTACTATTGGTTACATACAGATGAAAACCTATTTACGTGCCTTTTGGACTTATATGTCTGGACTGCCTGAGCGGGGAATAGAACCCACTACGCTTGAAACCAAAGGCCGAGGTCCTCCTGCTGAGCCATACTGACACGGCCAAAAGGAAACGTCCATAGGTAATATTTAACACGTGCCTATACACATGTAAACATATTTATATACACATGTATACATTTAACTCTTGTTGAGCCTTTGGCTTTTCGTCTTTGGTTACTACTGGTCGTCTGTCATCAGCCATGTTTTGATATCAAGTGCCAAAGCGACAACTACGATGTTGCTTTTTGAATGATCGGTGGATACCTCGACGTATCCGTTAGATGGACGAAAACAGATATTTTCAATCTGTTTGGACACGCCGTGCAAGGACTACGTCGTGTTCACTGGCTACAATTAAATGTCGGTCTGTTGACAGACATGATTGATGGACCAAACGATCGGGCGTGACAGTGCTTTTACCGCTTTATTTCGGCTTGGTGGCACTGAGATTCAGCACGATCCTTTAACAAAGTGTTGCACTTAGCACAGGCCCTATAGTTTAAAGCTTCTTTACAACTTACATTTTTTTGTCTTTTTATTTCAGTTAGGTTGTGATCAAGAAATACAGTTAGCAGCTGAGAAGTACAAAAAGTTAGACACCAACAAACTATTGGCCCAAGAGTGTGCTGCTGTACTTCACGAGGCCGAACTCATTGCTGGGAGGGATTATCCTGTTTATCGGCGAGATTTATTTATGGAACAAGGTATGGATTATTTATTTGAATGTTTTATGTAAGTTCAATAGAAAGCATGATTCCTTTAAGAGCTAATATGGTAAGTTTCACTTCTACAAAATTTGCGACAAGCCAAGTTGTGGCCAGCCTCTAACAAGGCAGCAGCTTTTCCTGGGAGAACGCAATCTACAGTCAGAAAGTGGAACTGTGATTGTCAACCATGCTGATAACGCAAACTGGGACGAATACTTTCTGCCCGGTGACGGCTACCACCGTACGAGGCAGCAGCAAACTACAGCATTGTGACCACTGGGTTAGTACTGAATTCTCATGGTATGGCCTTCTCCACAAAATTAGTCTGATCTAGTCTGATCTGGTTGAGATGAGCTTACTGTGAGTCACCAGTAGGTTAAACGGGACGGAAAGCCAATGGGCTCGAAATTGGTTAACTAAATACGGATGCAAACCTATTTACGTTGCCTTTTGGACTTATATGTCAGACTACCTGAGCGGGGAATCGAACCCAGCCGTGTCAGTCTGGGTCAGCGGTAGGACCACAGCCTTTGATTTCAGAGGTCGTGGGTTCGATTTCCCGCTCAGGCAGTCTGACTTATAAGTCCAAAAGGCAACGTAAATAGGTTTGCATCCTTATTTAGTCACCAGTAGGGTCTGCTGACGCATAACTTCTTCAGAGCCAAATTAACTTCCAGTCGATATTTTTTTTAGTAATTAGGTCAGTTGCAGGATTCGAACCAGCATTCACTTGGTTTGGAGACGAGGACGCTGAGGACTGAGCTGTTGCTGCTTGCTTTGCTCGGGGTTGCCGGGGCCACCTAATAAAGCTAGTGAGTCAAGGGATGGGGTTTACCACTTCTGTAGCTGTACTCGTTTGGGCACTTATGGAATGAAGACGTTATAGAAGAGCTATTCAATACCTAACTGCATTAGCTTCCCCTTACCACTGAACTGCCAAACAGCACATTCCCAGGTTTCACGAAAATTATTTACTAAATTTGAGCATTTTATGGATCTAATACTAAGCAGCGCAATGTTACCGTACTGCAAAAGGCAACTATACAGGGAATATCTTACAACCGCTGCAAGAGACACTTCGTGCAGGTGTGACGAACTCAGGGTAGTAAGATGCAGTTCAGTTTCATTTTTCTGTAGTATATCAAAAGATGGTACTGTTGCACACTCCTAAACGCAAAAATAGCAATGGTACGTGTTGCTTAGATGGTTTTACGCAATTAAAACACGTTTTTCACGACTTTTATTCTTGTGTTTCGCTCCCCCCTCCCTCCACCCCCGAATTGTCTGCCTAAGTCCCATAATCTCAAAGTAGCCATAGCAATACCTTGGAGGTTTGTCATGCTCCCTCTGAAGTCTGGTGGCGTAGTGTGAGCGGAATATTTTATTAGGTAATTTCAATAGGAAATTCCTAGGATCTTTAAATGCCACACTCGACGTGAGCACGAGGCAGCATTCGTTTCCCGAAAATGCCAGCGGTGGCTGATGTCAAGCTCGAACCTCCAGAGCAACACCGTAAGATTTATGTTTAATATGTAAGTATACTGGAATGTGTCCACAGCGATTTGCTGGCGTTATACTGCAGCAGATTTCCATTTCTTGTTAGGTGCACATGTAGGTATGACCCTGTTCAAAACAAAATAGCTTTATCAAACGTGGTGTTTCCCTATTCGTGACCCTCCTAACAGTGAACGGCTTCTCCGGCTTAAGCCCTCCATACTTCGTGACAGGTACGACAGGGGTGACCTTATTCTTGCACATGACATCCTTTTAATGTCTTTGACTTCGATTCTTCCCCATGTTCTTACGAAACATCAACTTCAGTTGTGGTCAAGTCTTAAGCTACAGGGTCTGACTTCTTGACTCAACTATCGCTTTTGCTTTTTGTCTGACCGTGTGGTGCTCCCGTGGAACAGCCTGCCTGATCATGTTGTTTCTGCTCCCTCACTGAATAGTTTTAAGCTTCGACTTGATGCTTGGTGGGTTTGATTAGTTTTTGTGGGTGGGTACCTTTGAGTCTTGGCTTGGCACCGTCATTTTCTTATCTTTCTTGAAAAATTGAACAACTCTGGAATACTCGTACTGCGGGGAAATACGGTAAATTCAAGCATCCAGTCCAAAGAACCTAGCATTTTAGTGCATATTTAATGCGAGTGAGTGCATGCCTAAATACGTGAGGATATGCACATGAAACGGCCAACATTCCTTAAATTTATTCGGTGTGTGTATCTTTATTTTCTGTCCGAACTTGCGTAGCTGCTAATAATTCAATAAGCAACCTCTAATATTACTTTTGGTGACGTGCAATTCGAAGCAGAACAAAGAAGCTTCTCATCTTGTGCTGATGGCTGTCTGTCTGTTTCTATCCACGCTAACTTTTTAACCTATTGTCATATTCATTTCAAAGTTTTCACTTGCATTCTATGATCCATTTGTGAATGTATGTTCGTAAATCAATAAAATTGGGCAAAGGGTTTGGGTAATTTTGATTATCATACATCATTAACACAACAATGGTTATACTCATTATTCAGGGATATTTGTCAGAAATTGCGTCACGTCTTTTAGTTAAGCGTTGAAGACCATTTATGGACAAAGGCAACCCACACACTGCACGTACGAGTTTTCACGTACTTTTAAAATTCATATACCTAATTCCTGTGTTGAATCATATCAAAAACCAAAACTGGTAAAAGGGGCCGCCAAGTTCCAAATGGTTCTGCCCTTCAAAGGAGTAATATCAACACACCAAAACATTCGCCAAGTTAATCGCACCGCTTAATAGTTCGAAGATTAAATGAAAACTAGAACATTGCTACTTTCGGTAGCAATGTTCAAGTTTTCATTTAACGTCCAAAGTATTATTCGGTGCGATCAAGTTGGCAAATGTTTTAGTGTGTTGATATCACTCCTTTGAAGGGCCGAACCATTCGGAACTTGGCGGCCCCTTTTACCAGTTTTGGTTTTTGATATGATATCACTCCTTTTTTTTAATTGTGTATTGACTCAACTCTACTACCGTACAGATGAGTAATAAAGTGCCATGTCAACAAGAAATTGGTTTTCAACAATTTGCTACAACCTTTTGCCTATAGGCCGAACCATTCTCAACTTAGTCACCTCTTTATTGGCTTTTGGTTTGGTTTTAATTTTGTTGTAATTTGTTGTATACACATGAATACAATTTCTTTCCAACGTTGTTTAGATTTATTGTGATACACGTGATTTATTGTGATACATTGTGATAGATTTATTGTGATACACGTTAGTATACACGTTCTCATTGTCCGAACTTTGGCTGTCCAATGAGAGACGATGCCGACAATACTAACAATGGTTATAACAATATTTTCGTACTTACGCACCCTCCCACGCCATCCCTGTTACACCCCCAGGCTCCAAACCATAAAAGGTACGCAGTTTGTATTGTAGTGCACCCATTCGTCCAATTTCATAGCGGAAGCCTTCCCGTTATCTCGGAATCGATGAATAATCACCCTATGGGATTTAACATGGGGATGGGCGGACTAGCTAGCGTTATTGAGGGGCAGATTTTGCATTTAAAGCAGCGTATCTGTCATTCAAACACAAGTTAATTTTTGTCAGGCGGGTCATTGCTCTCGATTTCAACACAATTTAAGCGTTTGTACCGCATTATTATTTTTCCCCAAGTACCTGAAATGTGCCAACTATGCTTCAAGATATAAGACACTGACACAATGGCGTCGCGCTACAATGGTTTACAACCTCGACAATTGAGTTGATGTGATGTTTGTTGTGATGTTTGTTGCCTAACTTGGCGCGACACACTAGCGTGTGTCTAGATTTCCTTACTAAAAGTTACCCATGAAGATTACAAAAAATAAACTGAAGGTGGATTTAACGGTTTTTATTAAATGTTAGTCATTTTGTGTATTACTTTTGTTTGTCCATTTTTTACATATTTTTCTTCTGCATTTGTTGTTAAAGTATTGGAATCGGTATGTGCGGATAAAGAAATCTTCTTTCTTGCTCTTAATGGTGTTTTTTTTCCTTATTTAAAAAAGTCGGTTATTATTAACAAGAATTGTTCAGGTTTGGTTTAGAACAGTTACTTTGTAAATTTCACCTATTTACTAGTTACCTTTTCTAGTTTCAGTTATTAACTCATCACCCTATCTAACCCGTATCATAAAAGTGAAAATGTTGTTTATCTATTATTATTATTTATTCTTTAGTTGCCATTTGCGGGATTCTTGGCTACAGGGATTTTTTCCGGGACGAATGGCTGATAAAGATGCTCAGTTGGCAGACAGAAGGTGGATGCTACACATTCAATCAAACAGTTTTTCGTAAGTTGCTATTTTTATAATGTAATAATAATTTAATGGCTCACGGAAGTTGAGGGGCGGGGGGGGGAGGGGTAAAAAATTTGAGTTCCTCCAACCATACTCCAAACGGGATACTCTGCTGCTTAAGATTCTTTTCTGTCAATCAATTCTTCTCTTTTCAGAGTTCGATTTGAGTTCTGACTGGAACTACGTAATTTGCATTGACAAAATGTGTCACTTGAAACTTTACCGTTATTGCTGACTTCGCCTTTGAAGAGCTCTGAAAGTCGTAGAAACCCATGCTGTTACTTTCACACCCTTCTCGAACAGAGGATACCTCCATAAGTCAGTTAAATTTTCAGCTGTTATGTGAAGCAGAACGTAATTTTCTTCTATTCGTACATTTTTCAACTAATTTCGTCTTTCTTTAGTTGAGGCCGGCTTTCTTCAATTTTTTTGTTGACCACTCTGGGTCTTTCCACCACTCCGTTTTGTATTGTAATTTTGTCAGTTTCTCCTCTTGAAGCGGTGTACGCAGGGTTGTATTTGTTTCTGAAAAAAATGACAATTGTCTTTTTTGGTTAAAGTTCTTATTTCTCTGACACGATTTTGCACAAGTATTTTCCAGTTCTTAGTGATTTCTCTAATCCATTTCAGAGTTACTTGTGAATCGTTCCAAAATTCAATCGAAATATCTACAAAATCTTCTCGTTGTGTAGTATAATTACTTAGTACGGCTCTACGGTTTGCACTCATTAATTCAAATCTAGGTATACCGATTGGTTTGATTGGTAGATAGGTGTCAATTATTTTTGCACTTTCCGCAACTTTGCACTTTTTACAACACAGAAAACGTGCAGTAGCCTTCTTTGGATTTCCTCTTCTTCTAAATCCACGCAGCGTTGCCATTCATATCTTACAGTAGCTGCATGTCAGCACATGAATTTGAGGAAAACTTGAAACAAGCACTACGCCACTACTGCGGCTGTGTATCGGAAAGGTTCGTTTAATTCAGCTGCACAGCACACTTCAAGCCCAATCTTTTTGTAGCTTCATATTACGTGATCAAAGTCTCAAAAACTCCAATGGGAACCTTATCTCATTACATTTCAGGTTTCCTCTTAATCCTAAAACCTTGGTAAGGTTTTGGTTGGGTTGAATATTCAACTCGGTTTATTCTGACATCTTCCATCAGTGACTGCATAGTTTCCTTGAAGTAGTTAGCACTTTTTTCACTGGGCGAACCCGTGGTAGGCAATTGAAATTGGGGGGGGGGGGGGGGCCGAGGGGTGTCGTAAGTCAATATTTGGTACCTTTATTGAAAGACAACCGCGCACAGCTGTTAGGGAGGGGTCAGGTGAACCCTGTTGGAGGCAGGGTCGGATTTAAGCTCTTGCCGCCTGTAGGCCCAACCATAAATCGCTCTTCAATGCCCCCTAATATTCCCCTCTTCCACACTCTCACGTACTGTTTAATTTAGCCCCCCCCCCATCCAGTACCTTTCTTAATTTGTATGTTCCTTTACGACTCATGGGAAAACTGGTAGGGCGAAAATAACTGAAATAAAAACAATTTAGGTAATCGATTATTCAGGTCACGTCCCTGTCTTCCCTTGCTTCGCCTGTTTTTGGTAATGAGCGCCACTTAGTTTCACTCGCTCATGGCTACTCATTTTATTTCGCTACTACGATCAACGCATAACAATCAACCCAACACAAAGTGGCCATGCAATGAAAATTTCGTAAATAACGTAACTACGTTTTAAAGAAAAAGTCAGTAGGCCCTACTCGCGTATAGCACTGATCCTGCACTCAATCAGTATGTTGAATTGTGATACCCTGAACAATTTGCAGACATTTAAAAAAAAATTAGTTTTTGTCAGCGTCAAAATCGGTTTACATCGTACTGTACCGTTACTGTTGTGGAAAGCATTTGATGTGTATTGCACATGATAGCAACAACTAATTTATAGTGTCAACTCTTGACAGGATGCGGTATTTCGCAACATTTTCAGTCTGATCTGAGGTTAGCTTAATTCTCACAATCGATGGCGCCAGCATGTACTTAATAAAGTGTCATGAAAGGCGGGATGCCAGTTTTTTCTCATTTACAATTGTGTTTAAGCAGTTGTGCCGCCCCTAAAAAAGTGCTGCTATAGACCCAGGCCTCTCGGTCCTACTTATAAATCCGGCCCTGGTTGGAGGCGGATAATTTTTGTTAAGTGGAAAATAGACAGGTGAAAAATAGTTTAACCTAGTTTTGTCCAAGCGACTAAAGGAAATACTCAACTACTTTTGTAAAGCGACTGGAAGAAGATCCACAGTTCAGGCTACAACTTGCATCAATTTTGGTTGTAGGCAAACCTTTTTTTTTAATTGGACAGTGGGATAGAATTTGTGAAATCTATAACCACTTTTGTCCATAACCACTAAGGGTATTATTGTTGAAAACCTTCAACGTATGCTTCCTACCATCCCCCTGCCTTCCACGTTTCAGGCACCTTAGGGACATTACCTGTCTTCAAATTCGGGGCCATAGCCACACTTCAGCCGTCAATTTCGGGACCTTAGCATTGGTTTTGACTTAAACTCCGAGACACCCTTTTTCTGTCGATATCTAAATCTTCAAAATTATGGAGGGTGAGGGTATGTGTTGCTATCAAGTAGCATGCTTTCTAGTGAACAGACATTAGCGTTTGTTTCAGTTGGAAGGCAGGTTTCTCTAAGTCATTCTAAACGTCTTTAGCTTGATTTTGTTTGTTACCATCTTCCAATTCGGTTCAGTCATAGAAATCTGTTGACTCTCAGTCCTCTTCTCATTTACTTCATGGTCCCTTCTGCTGAAAGGCTTCCTTGAAGAATGTATATTTCCACGTCTGCAGTTCAGGCTATGTTTTTCCGTCCTAAATTGTAATAACAGAACTTTTTTAGGATTCAGACTTGGAATGGCTGTAAGCAGTTCTTGAGTGAATTTTAGTCTTTTCGTGTAAGTCTATGCATCAAAAACGATCTGTATTTCTGAGGTTAATCCATCTTCTCAAACTATAGCGTGATGTGGGATGTAATAGATTTTCATCCCTAATCATTTCTTCTGCATTAACTCTCTATGGTATGACCTTGTTCCATGTAGCATTCCATGCTGCAGTCTCACGTTTGGTAACTGGTTCAGGGTCGTTTTTAGAATAGCTTATGAGTCCTAACATTCTTTCCCTAGCAATTGCTGAGTTTTTTCCTAGGCTACCACTTCCTTTAAAGAACACATAATTGGAATTATAAAAAAATTAAGACAATTGATACCAAAATTATATAAATTGAAAAATATTTTAAATACAAAACCAAAAAAAAACATGATATATGAAGCATGGATAAAGAGTATACTAAGCTATGGAATAGAAATTTATGGTAATCATCAGAATATATCATAAAAAGATTACAGAAAGTACAAAATAAATTAATTACAGTAATGTTTGGAAAAAAGATAAAGATAAAAAAAAACTATTGAACTATACAAAGAATGTGAAATATTAAAAGTAAAGGAACTTTACAAATATATAATAATAACAAAAAATTATTATAGTAATGTATTCAAAGTAACCACAATAAATTTAGATAAAATAAGAGTAGGAAAAAGAACAGGCCTGGCGGAAGCTTTCAAGGCTATCACTTACACAAATTTCCCCAAAATTTTAGTCGGATCTAAAGACAAAATCGTTTAAAATTTCATTTAGTTGAAGAAGAAAGCACAATACCACAAGATGATGGTGCGCAATCAATTATTGTTTACACAAATAAAAAATCCTTTGGACAAATCGCATCGCATGTGTTGTTTCGTTTCGAAGTAAGCCTTTCGCTTCGCCTGCCACTGCAGCAAGGCTTTCGCTTGGCGCTATGAAAAAAAAGTGGTACGGATTTCGCCGGACCGGCCGTTCCCGTTCCGCCGGCCCTGAAAAAGAAGATATGAGATCCCAAGCTGGAATAAGGCATATGGGAAAAGAGGAAAAACGTATTATATACCACAATTATTTAATGAAATGCCAGAAAATATGCTAACACATGTAAATATGAAAAAGTACGGGTAAATTAAAAAGAAATTATCTAATGATAAATCCAGTGAGAAACGCCGATAATTTATGAATACCTAAAAGTAATATACATTTTGTGTTGTATTTACTGTATGTATTATTTATTGTTATTATTAATCATGAATTGTAAAAGAAAAAGATGATGTAATATCTCGTACAAGCTTTTTATAAGCTTTGAGAATTGCTTGCAATAAAAGAACTTATTATTATTATTATTATTATTAACTTTGTTTCTTCTACTTTACAATGCACTACATTAGTTGCTTGGATAGACCTGTCTTGACATTATTTTACCGTCTAATTATACCACACAGATAAACTTTCCATGTTACTGCTGACTCATCCAGTCTACTCTGCTGTCTACTAACAATAGACTGAAATAGGTTTTGTTCAGGAAATATATCGGGCAACAATTGTACTAGTCTTACTTTTCTTTGGGGCTCAGCGACCCTACCGGAACGCAGATAGGTTATCTCAATTAACTTAACTTCTTTTCTCTTTGCACGTGTAGACTCTTCAGAGTTAACTTTATAATGCAGAAATTCCCTTCGTCTTCTTTTCTCCCTCCAATACCACTAACAGTGAGGTTTTCCTTCTTTATTTCTGTCTGATGCAATACATCTTGAAGAGACTGTGGCTTCTTTGTTCTTGAACCACATGCTTGAAGGACACTTTTTCTTTTTCAGGTTTTAGCGCTCTCTCTTGCAGGACACTTCATTCTTAGTAACATTCAAACATGGTAATGTATTAAAGCAAATTTGTGTATGATGGCGACCAGCCCAATTTAGACACTGGGGTTTGCTGGGGCATTCTTTGGCTAAATGTTTTCTGCCTAGCCATACACAAAGGCAACCGTATTTTACAATTCTGTCTTTTTATCAATTTACAGTGAAGCTAGTTCTTGACGTTCAACTTTTATGGTTGCTGTTTACGAATAAAAGCTTATTTCCCCCATGATCAACAATTTTTTTAGGAATAAAAGCTGCACCCATTCCAATTTGTGGAATTTGGTTGTAACTGGTCAATGCAATAAAGCTATTAAGGGACCATATTTTCCCTGCGTATCTCTATGGGATACTTTGTACCGACTTTTCTTCTCTTTCATTTTGTAAGAACGTTATGTCTTCCTTCCCCTCAACTTATGTTTTCTTCTTCCCCAGTAAGGTGTTTAAATCATTCAGTTTTATTCGTGGAGTGGATCTGCAGCCCCAGTCGATAACTTTCAACCTTTTATCAGTGGTACACAAAAGACACCCTTGATTTGTGTTGTTATGCCTAGAACTTCTAACCCTTTTATGTGACTTATGCACTCGTTATAAAATCACGATAATCCTCTAGGATCAGAGGTATGTTCTTTTACTGTGTTTATTAAAATAATTTTCTTGCAATTTGGCCACGTGGAAATGTATTAAAGGTTCTTTTTTCTCCAACCAAATCTGTTTAATGTGCCAATGGCTCCAGCATAATTAGTTCTGGTTATTACAGCAGTTGCCTCTAACACCGCACCTTCTAGCGTCGATTGCTCATAACTGATCTTAGACACGCCATTTATCATGTTGTTGAGATGTACCGTTTGCTGAAACAGGCTCCCAAATGTCTACCAGTCTGAAGTGTCGCTATTAAACTCGATTTCCAGCTTCGGCAACTTGACGTTTTCTTGTGTCTATCCGAGTAGGATTAGCTGGTGGAACTTGATTTTTGTTGGCTGTCGTTCTCGTTTCCCTTCGAAGCTTTCATATCCTCAAATAGCTTTTTAGCTCTACTGTTTCATCCTGCCACTCTGTTAGCTTGGTTACTTTATATTGCAGATGGGTAAGACTTTCTTCAACTCTTTGCAGGCTTTTCCAGTGGTTAACTCTCTTTTCTCTACCTGTTACAGTAAGTCCTCTATCTCGAATACACATTTGCCATCTTCTTCATGGTATCATCTAGTAATTTGCATTAGTGGGTTTCTGACACTGAGTATTCCACTCGAACTTGGCTCCTACTTCAGCACTCATTTTGTGTTCGATGAAAACTTAAGACCTCTCTTCTTTTTCTTTCCCTCAACGACTCCTAGCTCTGTCTTTTTACAAGGGTTTCGGTACCAGTAATCTGTTGTGGAAGAAGTGGATTGATTCGGGACGTGTTGGAAACTGTTAACTTAACATTTTATTCTGTTTGCAATTCCCTTTGATACTCGCAGGATTTTAGACCTCCATCACGAACAGCGAGGAAATATAGGCTGGCAAACTGTTTATACAGAAGTTTTAAATCCATGTGTCATGTTTCAGGTTGACAAAAGAAACTAATATCAATATCAGTGTTTGAACTTTGGAATTACTATCCAATACTTCTCTCTACAATCGTTTTAGAAAAACAAAGTGTTTCCGTAATACGGCTGGGCGATAATGAAATTTCTACGTACGGTTATCGTGATACATTTGGTTTGCGACAGGTGCAGTTTTTACGTATATGAACTATCTTGTAGTTGGCAAATTTCGCAAAGTCACAGTTAGTAGCGGGCATATTATATCTTAACTACATGCCATATGCATGAAGACACATAATAATAATAATAATAATAATAATAATAATAATAATAGTAATAATAATACTTTATTTCAGTAACAAATTATAATGAAATTGCAATCCTCGAAGTTGTGATACAGCTTGTGTGAGTTTATACAAAACATAATAATAAACTTTATTGCAAACAGAAAATAAATGAATAAAAATTAATTGAGAAAATGGTATCGCGAGAGTTTACAAAGGGGGAGGGTTAGGCTTAAAAGCCCAATCTTACACCTAACCCAGCAACAAAATAAAACCACATACAAACAAGAACAAATATAGTAAAATACAATTATGTAATGCTAATCATTAAAAAAAAAGTTAAAAAAGTGCACAAAAGAGGGAAGAGAGGGGAGGGTGGGTGAGAGTGAATACACTATGAATTTAAGAAACGTTGGTAAAGACGACTTATTAATGCTTGAACAGAAGGGGCGTTCTTGATTTCTGCAGGCAGATCGTTCCATAACTTAATACTTAAAAGTGTGTATTGTAAGAGTGAAAATTGAAGATTGGTATTTATTAGTTTGACATCGAAAAGGGGTGAAAGTGCAACTGTAGCTGAGTCTGGTGGGATAGTTGTGAGTCGTAATAGCAGAGTTGAAAAATTAAAACAAGTATAGGATGGTTCTTTAAATTTAAGCGTCTTATACACCATCACAAGTAAATGTAAAGCTCTTCTGTTTTTCATGGAAATCTATTTAGGCTTTTTTATGTTTTCTCTAACACTCTGGACCTTCTGAACCCTTCTGGACACTTATGGATATTCAGGACACTCTGGAACAGCATTATGGACCTTCTGCACTTGGTTCAGCAACGTTTTGGAAGCACTGAGATAAATCAAGTCACTATAATCCAATAACGTCATGATGAATGCTGCCGCAAGATTACGTTTAGTTTTAATTCTAAGAAACTGATTGAATCTTGAAAGAAACTTTGAGGCTTTGTAATGCAACACGACATTGCGTGGTAATGTGATCCACCCAGGACAAATGCTCGTCAAAAATAACTCCACGGTATTTTTTACATGATCGGATAATTTCAATTTACCATTATTAATTGCAACAGAGTTGTGGTAAACATGTTCGTTAAGAGCACAAGCTTGAAATAACAGGGACGAGGCAATAATAATATGTTGACATTTGTTTCCATTGAGTGACAGGCCGTTTGCACTTAACCACTGGGTAATATTATCAAGGTAATTATTAAGTTCGGTAAGTGTAGAGGTAGAATTATCAAGAGAAAACTTGTTTCCGGTCTGTACATCATCGGCGAACATATGATGATCGCATTTAGTGATGCAGTCTGGGAGATCATTTATGAAAATTGAAAAAAGAATAAGCCCAAGGATAGACTCTTGTGGAACTCCAGACGCAATATCCAAAAACTATGAGTTATTATTGCATACACGAACGCAATGTTTGCGACCAGTAAGATAAGTAAATTTTTTTACAGCAAGATCATCAAGACCACTGGGATGGTGCTTGGCTAACATAAGAGCATGATTAACTGTATCGAAGGCCTTAGCAAAATCCAATAGCACAAGCGTAGTACATTTGAAATCATCAATTGCTTTTAGAATATCATTAGAAATTTTAACAAGAGTCGTAGTTGTGCTGTTGTGTCTGAAACAAAAGTCGGATTGTTTTGAATTAAGAATATTGCATTCATCGAGGTAGCTTTAAAATGATTGGCCACAGCACATTCAAGAACTTTAGACAAACATGGCAAAATGCTAACAAGGCGAAGGTTTGTAACATCCTTAGATCGACCATTTAAAAAAATAGGGTTAACAACTGCTAATTTCCAGATAGTGGGTGCACTGCAAGATGCAATTAAAAGATTAATTATGTGGGTAATTGCTGGGACAATAAAAGGTAGAAATAATTTAACTGTTTTAATATTAAAGTTTTAGTATTAATGCAGTTAACTGTTTTAATATTAATGCAGGCCTATATATGCTTTGTGGATTACTGTTGCAATTTTTTAAAATTACTATACGTATAATGACTTTCCTGTTATTTCTTAAAAGCAATTCAGTGATCCGTTAGAAATACAGAAGGTGATTAAAAAGATTCTCATTCAACTTTTTGTGAAGGTTGTCATATTACACTAATCTTCAGAGTTGCATCTTCAGGGAATTAAAACACTTCATAAGCTAAGGGTTTTAACTTGTTGTTATCCCCAGAGTTTGTGCCTCGGTTTTTTAAAATTAGTTTAATTTTACGTTCACTCAACGATAACAGTGTAATACGAAAAAGAGTGGTAGATACAGCAGACAGATAAAAAATCTCTACTTCTGCTGACTGTCCATCATTCTGCAAGCTGTAGGAGTTTCCATAGATGTTTGTATTATTTTTCTTTAAACGATGATTTTTTTCCGCAGGTGAACAATACTACAGAGATTTTCCACCCGTGCCACAGCGCAGAAGGAAACGAGAAGAGCGCCCATTGGCTGGTATGAGAATAGGCATTAGGGGAAGGAGAATAATTTCGATGATTCTATTAATTTCACTGTGAAATGCGGTACTGAAATATTTGATAGTCAGCCCATGTTTTAATTAATTTTTCTCTTATTTTTTTTCAGATGGTTGTATGTCGCATGTAACAGCAGTGGCAGTAGCTGCTCTTGGGCAATACGTTCGTTTTCTACTGGAGCCGTTACTACAAGATGGCAGTTTGACATAGCCCAAACAATGAAACTTTTTTTTCATCAACTTCTTGGAGCCATGCAAACTGTTTGTGTAGATGAATATGTGTGCCAACTTGTTTGGTGTTTTGTTGTTTGCCATATAGTATCAAGCTTTAACTATTTTGTCTGTACCTAATGTGGGGAATCAGCGAGGTTGAATCCTTTCTGTTCCTGATGCTCCATGAAGATTGCAGAGCTTCCTTCAGGCTGAGTGATGAGCAGTATGGAAATTTTTTGAAACACTAAATGTGGTAACGATAAAAGCGCTATTGTAATTCATTGTGCAGTATTACCAAACATCAAGGCTCCTTCGATTAGTAATGTGTAATTTTGCGTAACACATTTTCATTTTCTTTACTTGTGTAGCTAACCCGATGAGCCCTAGCACTTATGACGGATAAGTCTGGTCTGCCACATTGATGACAGCATGCAACCCCTTACTGCCATTGTCATAAATCTAGTCACTGGTGCTTTGGCACGTCGTATTGAATGGTAAAGGCACCATCGCTTTATTTGCAGAACAGCCCGTTTCCGAACCGATTTTCTTTATGTCATCCAATATTGTACATATAACTGGTATGATGGAAACAAGCCATCGTGGGGACCAGTATAAAAGGCTGTTCATATAACGGATAGGCAGCTCCTTGGTTGTAGTTATAGATCTGCTGATAATATATACATATCTTCATACAATAGTATACATTGAGCTGGCAGTGATTAGCAACCTCATCACAATCCAACACAAATAAAGTTAAGGAGACAATCATGATGATCCAACACATCATACAAACCTTAGCTTAAACAAATTACCTCGGTATGAAAATACTATTTACTTGTTTAGTTTAGTTTGTTTACTTGTTTGTTTACATGCAAAGTTTAAAAAATGGTTCTCGGGCACAGAAAGTTGAAAACTGACGAGGGATGAGGCTTTTTATTTTTAACATGATTTGTGGTATAAAAAAAAAAGAAGAAAAAAGGCTTTTTTATACTGAAGTTAATTTTTGTTGGACAAACAAGTCGCGACTATCAAAAGGTGTGCTTGACGTTTTCAAATGGTTGACCTAAATCCGGCTTAAAATTCCGCAATCCCATAAAGTTTCTGTCCCACATCCAGTTTGCGCCGATACTTAAGCCATCCTAAGTTACTGTTTTTGTAGTTTCTGTAGTTTTCAGAACTAAAACAAACAAATGCCAGCACATGTGATGTAACGACACGTTCGTCTTCCGGAACCAATCCATCCAAATAGTAGTTGAATCTTTTATTTCTCATGGATGCAAAGATATTTTTTTAAGAGGAAGGTTGACCCTCACATTAAAAAAAAAATGGCCAGACTGCTTCAACACAGCATTTAAAAAGCTATTTTTCGGAAAGCACAGATTGGATTTGAGAAACCCCCAAAAATAATTTGATATGAGCCTTTTTAGTTGATGCGGCGTATTATGTAATATTGACACAACAGTAGTGATCAAAGTCAATAATGCCGCGTCAATTTTTTTATTTCTTACACAAAAATAGATGCGGGAGGGCCTGAGAACCATTTTTTTTTTTTTACTTTGCATGGCCTTAGGTATCTCAATTTAATTTGAATTATATTTGAACATGTGACATAAATTACAGTTCTTATCTTACGACAAAGTGTTGCTTAACAACGTTTTACTGTATTCACAGCAACTGATTTTCATACAAGAAAGTGCATGAATACAATGACCCACGCTACAAACTTTACGGCTGCACAGCAAATTCGCCCTACAGCAATTGAAGTAAGAAAGTTATGTATTTAATGATAGGTTAGAATCATTGCAGCTGTTCAGGAGCACCTGCAAAGCATAGAGGGTCTTGAGTACAGCATCATGCAGTGTCTTATAGAGGAGTGTGGTTCACTGTTAAATGCAACATCCAAATGAGAAGCCCAAGTGTATTTGATTCAGTGTAGCACTAGATCACCCCACATGATTTGGTACATTAGTCTTGAAAACTACATTACCACAACCATTGTAGCTTGGGCAACCTCATTGATGACAACGTGCTACACATAGCTCTGCTATATAGCATTGATCAGGGCGAATGTACAGGTCTTGTATTCAATTATTTTGGTAAAGACAGTCAGAGTGTTGCGATGCTCTTTAGCTACAATTTGACCCTCCTTTCCAAATTCATGGGGAGTTACTCGTACAGTGTAGAATATTGAAGCACTTTGCGTACAAAAATTTTCTTTGGGTAAGTTCACCATTTTATTTATTGGATATAGCTAATAAAATGCATTAAGAGACGTCTTTCACCCCAAAAAGAAGCTTCAATTTGGGACACTTTTGTATGTATGCTTGTTATGCAATGCTCTCCTCCGTTATGCTGTGTAGAAGTCACGGGATGATTTTTATCAACTGTGTGCAAACATATGACAACTTGGCAACGTGGATCGTTGATCTACGTTTTATGCGTCAATTATACTCCTGTTCCATTTCTACTCGCTGTTTTCGATCCCGTACGTTGGTTGGCTGTTCTGTTCATTCTGTAAATAAATGTAATAAATATACTGTGTATTTTAAACCTGTCTGGAGTATTTGTGTTTCAAATAAAAATACGGGAGCCGTTCTATATTTGGGGACAGAGCTTCAGCATTTAAAACTATGTACACTAGTTGTCAGAGCAAAAGAGGTTCCGTTTTAACTTGACGATTGTGGCCAAACAAATAAACTGATTTGATTGAAATTTGGTAGTAATATTCTTTGATGTAAGGTTTGGTAGGAATATTCTATGAGCCTAGACCTAATTTGGTTTTAAACGAAATGACTAACAAAATCTAAAGGCCAGCCGAAAACGGTATCCAAAAAAACATTTCATCCTATTTCAACTTGATAATTTGCATTCATGAACCGATTCAAGCGAAATTTGGTATGAATAATCTTTGGTAAGAATAGTCTTTAAACTTATGCTGCAGGACTTGCATGCCCGATTGTGACATTGAACTTGTAAGTCGTTTGGCAGATTAAACATAAACCGGTTCAGGAAAGTGCTTGGAATTAAATTTACATAAAAAAGAAAGTCCTATTTGTTTTATGAAAATCCTAAATGGTGGCTCAAGTGGCATCCCAAAAAAGTATTCTTGTCGTTGTAAATTCCAAATCTGTCATCAGATTCAACACAAACTGGTTACATATTACATTCAGAAATAATTTTAGATCAGAATATGTCATTTATCAAGTTTTGTGAAAATCCAATATTGTTACCCAAAGTCGAATCCAACAAAAGCTTTTTCCATGTAACTTCCAAATGGTTAATCAGGCGGAACACAAAATTTAAAAATAAATTAATACATGTTTTTTTTTCAGCAAGGTCCTAATCAAGTTTTGTGAAAATTGAAGATATTGGTCAAAACGGCTCCAAAAACCAATTTTGGCTTGTAACTTCTAAACAGTTAATAAAAATATTGAAATAAACAATGTGGATGACTGTCAGGAGGAAGATATTGTGGACATAATCAAAGAATTGCAAAACAATTCGGTGTCAATCATGATATGACAGAAATTGAAAAAGCACACAGGGTGCCAACACGAAACCAGAATAAAACACCAAACATTGTGATACAATTTAAGACAAGAGAAGATAGGGACAAATAGATCAAAAGAAAACGACTACAAACGATGACTTTGGCTTTGGCGTTATGATCGAATGGCGTCACACTTCTGATTAAATTTGATAGAATTGAAATAAAATGAACGTCCAGGTTGGAACTCAGTTGACATCTGGAGTTTATTTTAACACGGCATACTTAGAAGAAAGGAAGTTAAACGGCTTGCCACGACTTACAGCATTTTCGGTGGGTGACGTTACGGAACGTTCATTTTAAAACCTTTTAGACTTTTCTTCAATATAGTCTTAAATAGAATAAGTTCGACCTGCTTATGCCAGAAGAGCAGAAGAGCCAGAAGAGCAGACCCTAAATCGATCAACGTTGGTCGAGCAAAAGTAGAGAAGAGAAGAAAAAAGCCAAAGAAAAGCCTAGCACGAGAATTTAGGTTCACGCATGCGTGGGAAGCCTTGCACACAATTTTGTATACAATCTTTTCATTGTACTATATTGCATTACAAATTCTTATATAATGAAAGAGGCCACAATATTCCACTGGTCGCTTCCAGGGGCCAGTTCACCAGGAAGAGCCAGCACTAAACGAACCTGAGAGCGCAAGAACATGACGCAAGACAATCCGAAGGCGTCGAGCTGATAAACGCAGGAAGATGGGGATGACAATATGAGGGTCCCATGTCCCAACGAACCAAGGCCCATCGTGTAACAGCGCCAGCAGGTAAGCTCTGCCCAAGGCCAACAGGAAAATAGAGGACTGGCAAGTTCCGTCACTCTAGAGGATGCGTTGATTGAGTGAGCGAAGCGAATAGAAATCAGCTGCTGTTAGCCAGTGTGAACATAAATGGGAAATGAAGAAACTTAGCATGTTGAATCATTGACATACAATAAACCAAACCGTGTCAATTTGGCTGATCTAACGGCTAATTGGGCAAATGTGACAAAATTATTAATTAGAAATTTTATAGACATAAAATTCCTCCAGAAAAAAAAAAAATAAGACGGTGTGAACTTTTATAAGACGGTGTTCACAGTCCTGTGAAAGTTGTGATTTCCACCCACAACCAAAATTGGTATAAAAGAAGCCGCCAAGTTTCCAAAAAGATTCAGGGAAAGGCAGCCAAGGTTAGTCCTATTAGCCAAGTTAAACTCACCGAATAATACTTTGGTCGTTAAATGAAAACTTGGAGATTATAACTTCCGCGAGTAGTTGTCATTTAACTTTTGAACTATGAGTCGGTGCGATTAACTTGGTTAATAGGATTAACTTTGGTGGCCTTTCCCTGGTTGAATGATATTACTACCGTCAAAGGCCGACTCTTTTCGGAAACTTGGCAGCTTCTCTTATACCAGTTTTGGTTTTGGGTGTATTAAACAAGACTTTAAACAATGCCCAAAAAAGAAAAGCCCTTCTAGCTCTTCCCATCTTCAAACCATGATGGATGGCTTTATTTAGGTGTTTTTATAAGTCGAATATTTGTAAGTACGAAATGTAACGTTTGTTTAATGGGAAATAAATTCCAACGTTTGTTAGCCTGGTTACCAGTTAAATGTTTTCCATCCTTGACCGATTCACGATTTTACAGCCCTCTAACAGATGGTTCTTAAAGCACTTCAACTTTTTGTATCGACGTATGGTGGTGGTTTGAGAAAACAGTTTTAGGTGGAATGAAGGACATTTAAGCACTTAATAGACGGAAGTTACAAACACTTGAGTTAAAGCGACGTAAGGAAAGTGCGGATTTCCTCCATGTAACTGTGTCCCACATACAACTCACTTTGGTTAAGAAAGGATCAGGTGGGTACCCTCATTTCATGACATTTACTTTATTGAAAAGTAAGCCAGTAGGTGCTGATGCACAATAACTTTTATACACACAAACATCTAACACTAACCGTGTAACATTAACACTTAAAGTGGCACTATCACCGATTGAAAGTAGGCAGAATCTTGAACCATCTAGCGTATCTAGTACTATCTAGCACTTGCTTGTATCAAGCGAAGGAATGCACAATGTCATTGATTTTTACGAAACAAAAAAGCCATGTGCCTACTTAATTATTGAGTGAAAATTTGGTACGTCCAATTTGGCACCTAAGAGCAAGCTGTGCAGGTTAACATTATCACTGCCGCTAGATATTGCCAGGGTATTTGCGAACAGTTTTCAATCGGTGATAACCACTTTAGCGTGAGAATTAATCTCTTATGTTTCTTGTTAAATCTCACGTTTCTTAAGTGTTTTTGTTTGTTTTGTTTGTGACGTGACGGAACGAAACCGAATGGAGTAGTGTGCTACAAGCTTTAGGCACCATTACGGCTTTCTTTTTATAAAGTTATTGTGCGTTAGCATCTATAGGCTTACTTTTCAATGAAACTGTTTAACGCTGTTTTTTTTTCATCTTTGCTTGCGGTTATTTAATTAGTCGCAGGAGAAGTAAAAGCGATGTATCACTTACGGCACTTGTTAAGCACGAAGTATCACTTACGGCACGAAGCGATTGGAGGAGGATACAAGGGACAGGGAGTATGTAAATTATACAAAGGAGTACGTAAAATGCTTTAATGCTTAATGCTACTTAAGTTCAAGTGCATTTGGGTTAAATCATCATCAGGAAGCTCAGGCACCCTCAGTGCTCTTCAGAACTAAAAAAGTGACAAACGTAAAAAAATATGAGCACATGAGTTCAGGTACGTGACACACTATCCTACCATACTGCCATGATGAAACAGGTGTTCAATGCAGACTTAGGCTATTTCGAGGAATAGTGATTTCCTGCATCATGCTTTAATGCAGGGCAAGTGCAGTTATTAAGCAATAGTAGTCCAACCTAACCTTTGAAAGGGAGAGTTATGAATGGTCACCAGGGCCGCCAACCTAAAGACAGTGCCAGGGCATGCAAAATAATAATTAAATAAGCTGTGGTAGAAAATACTGAAAAAAATTAACTCAAAAATGCAGTTTTAGTGCGGTGTGAAAGTAGTATTACTTTACTTTACTCTTGCTTGTCTGTGCATTTGCCGTATTTTTATTTCTCAAGCAGAATACTAGAATACTACAGCCAAACGAAGGGCAGTAAAGTGGTAACGAAGTTGGAATTCCGTTAATCGTAAACGAGATGTGAACACAGAGCAATAATACTATAAGGCACTTCATACGTGGCTGTGCTGGTCAGAGCCGTCGCTAGCCCCCTTGGCGCCCAAGGCGAGCCAACTGAGCGGCAACTATCCCCCTCCCCCTTCCACGGACTACCTTTATCAACAAAAAAAAATAACGGATATTATATTGAGGCTTACATAACTAAATATTAACTATTAGTAGTAAATGAGACAGACCTGTACTAGGTATTTAAACCAGTTGAAGACAATGAACATTAACAAATAGTGTTTTTTATTAAACTAATGAGATTTCGTATTAATTTGTGCTTGTCAACTGTTCATAAAACGTCAAATAAGGTGATAGAGAGATGAGATTAATATATTTTGATAGAACAACCTGAACATAATTATTTCGGTATAACTAATTCAACCGGAATAAAAAAAAACCTTTTGTTCTCCAGTTTTCGCATTTTTTCGGGTGCAAGCATCTCTTTAAGACGCAAGAAGCAAGTCTACTGAAGTGCCTCTTGGTTTATCCCCAGCCTTTTGCTGGTTGTGCACCTTTTGTATAGATTGGTTATTGCCTGTTCTAACATGGTTTATGGTTGCCTTGAATATGGTTGGTTGTTATTGTTAACCTTGTGGCTATCAGTTGATAGCTACCAATCAGATGATATCATGTGATCAATGGAATGTTATCTAAGCCTGTACAATTGTCTAATAAATCACTTGTTACCAACTGCTAACTTGAGTACTGTTCTCCCTCTAGTTAAGGTAGAACAGTTAGGCCTTGTGTGGCAAAGAATATGTAATCTAAATACATATCACCTCTCTATAAACCTTTTTTTTTTTAATTTCAGTTTTCGGTTTTCTGATCATTCAAGGAAAAACAAATAATCGGCTAACAAAACATCCGGAAATTGTGCAGCGAGCACTAAATCAAGTCCAAGCAAGCACGTCTTTCTTACAGCGTTGTGAACTTTGATGCAACACGATCCGTTAAAAATACTATATATTTGTGCTGTACCATCCACTTCCAAGGTTACACGGTTGGCAGGAATTCGGCGTGGCGCCCCCAGCAAGGTGACGCCCTAGGCGGGCACTTTGCTTGCCTTACCCTTCCTACAGCTGGGTAGTAAAAAACTGATAGAAACTGGTAGTAAAAAACTATGATGGGCATGGTTTTTTTAGACGATAAGTAAACAGAACCAACGCTGTTTAAAATACTGAATTGTGTAAACTTTTACGACTTTTTTTTTTACTACCATTTCTAAACACAGCCACATCAGAGCGCACAGGAAGACTGTTGGTGGAAGCCAAGACTTACTGGAAGTGAAGGGGGTGGGGATACCATTTTGCTGAAAACGCAAAGTAGAGTCACTACGCTCTGGCCGGACCACAAAAATTACGTGAATGTAAGTTTAACATATTGGGATATGCCAACAGATGTCTTATCGTTATGTTACTTTCAGCGATTTATGTCTATGTAAACATGTACCAGTCGTAGCATCCGGGACCCGCAGTGAAGAACAGTATGCGTTTCATTTCTCTTAATTTTTATCTATTCATGTAATGTATTTTTAGCACGTTATTGTTGAACGATTCTTAATAATAAACTATGGTTATTCCTGAAATTGGCAGAAGTTCAACACGAACTTGTCTTGCCGAATAGATTACAAAGAAATTGTTGCATTTAACCTACTGTACATAATTAATGTAACTAAACATGTGTGTCAAATACAACAAATCAAGCAAAAATACAGAACACAAAAAGTGAAAAAACAATACAGCTACACAAAACAGACGTGCCATGCAAAATTGACATGAAAACAAACAAATTTGTCAACAAATCTATAAATGTATACCAGTATAATTCTTTACTTTTCCAATGCAAAACTGATTGTTAAATCGTCAGGGATGCAATTAAATAATTTAGGAACTGTGTAAGCTCTGCGTTTTTTTCTATAATCATTCATTCATATCTGTAAGAATTTTCCTGAATAATTTTGCGTTTTCCTCATTTACTTGTTTAAATTCAGTATTTACGTAATTCTCACACATGGTGACATAGCTGCGTAGCAGCCAATTATTCAAAATCTTTTGAGTTTGGAAAATATTTTTAGTATCAAGGCTTTCTTCTTTCTTGAATAAACTGGAAATTATTTTACTTTGTAGCTTTTGCAGCATATCCATTAGAGCGTGTTGCTTACGCTGAAGCTTAAATCTCGTTTTCCCTCTCGAATTATAGTGGCAGTTTTTACTTCCTTTTGACATGAAAGAACTAACTAACCTAACCTCAAGTGACAACAGAAAACATACCAATAGTTATTTGGCGAACGCAGAGTTTGACTTCGAAGCTATAACTTTCGTTCTGGATCAATGAAAACATTTTTGGCGTAGTGACGGCCCGAGAATTTCACCTCTAGCATCGCAATGTAAATTCCCCGTCTGTCCCTATTAATTTTTAACGGATGCTCACCTTAATCGCGTATGCAAATTCATCCCAGTCGAAAAATAATTTTGGAATTGGAGTTTTTTCGCGGTGAAACACCTTGCGTTTTGCGTATTAGTTATCTACAGATATCCATCTTATCCTATTTTTTTTCGTTCAGTGTGTAGGCATCATTTCATAAAGGGACGTCTGTTGGGGGAAATGGTTCTCCTGTGGGTAGAAATAATTAATCCGATTTGTTGTCCATGCACTCTGT
>JAHWFP010216915.1:0-22787 GCA_023313725.1 Lithobius niger | reverse complement strand
ACTCAAAATTGTTGACATACCAAAAATTCAATAAATTATTAGGAATTGCTAAATTACTCAAATAAAATAGTGAACTACTCAAAAGTACAAACACTAACGAGACTCATTCTAGAATATATGGAGTATTTTCTATGCTATACTTTTTTTCAAAATTTGTTTTGCCTGAATACAGTGGCATATGGATACAGTGGCATATCCAAAACACGGCGTGCATGGTCATAAGGCATGGTGTGTTATTATGCAGGTTTTTATTTTCCCATTTTTTTGTTGCCAATACTCACACTTTTTTTTAAACCAGTAGCAGCTCACCCCACTCTGGCATGCTAGTTTTTCTTAGATTTTAAACACTACTGGCTACAATTAAAATCAAATTTTAAAAAGTGTTATTGACTAGACTATCAACCAAGTAAACAATTTTAAAATTAATTTTTTTAAGGAAAAATTTGGGCAAAAAATGTGCCAAATGAAATGGCATGCATGGTGTATGTTGCGTACCTTTCCACACTCTTAGCTACAACACTGCCTAAAGAGCAGTAAGATAGCAAGTACTTTGTTTTGGTAAAAAAAAAGTGGAAAGACTTAGTTTACACACTACTCACTTAAACTCTAATAAATTAATAAATACTGATGCAAACCAATTTTTTGTGTCTTTTGGGCTTAAATGTCAGTCTGCCGTGATCGGGAGTTAAACCCACAACTTTGAAACAAAAGGCCGGAGTCCTACCACTCGGCCATACCGACACGGCCTAAAACGAAACGTCCATAGTCTGCATTTACATGCATGTATACAGTATATCTCAGAAGTCGTGAACCAGGTAGGCTATATGGTATAGGCCTACACGATGTACGCCTATACCATATTAGGCCTAAGGTGTACTAATCAGCAAACTATGAGCAAAATATGCACCTAATGGGAGTAGCAAATGTCTTCCACAATAGGCGTTCACTAGCCAGGGCCTTGGACTCAAACCCAGGACTCAAACCCAGGACTTTCCTCTGGATGTAGTATATGCCTATACACTGTATAGGCCTATACCATATAGGCCTACCTGGTTCAGGACTTCTGAGACTTCATACTGTTTTCAGCTAATCAAACCTATTTCAAACTCTCCAAACTGCACTGGAGGAGCTTCCACACCACACACCAAGTGAATAGAAAGAAACACACAAATAAAGCGCGAGAAATAAGGTTATAAACTGGACGGAAAGTCAAATGGGCTGGAAAAGTGATAATAAATACTGGCTGAGCGGTAGGACATGGGCATTTGGTCTCAAATGCCAAGCAGCTCCGAGTTTCATGAAGTTTTTCTGACCACCACTCCAATCAGTAGGTATAGTACATTACGCAGCTACTTGTAAAGCAATGTGATTAATAAATATTGGCTGAGTGGTAGGACCCGGTCATTTGATCTCAAAAGCCAAGCAGCTCCAGAGTTTCATGAAGTTTTACTGACCACCACTCCAATCAGTAGGTATAGTACATTACACAGCCACTTGTAAAGCAATGTGATTAATAAATACTGGCTGAGCGGTAGGACCTGGACATTTGGTCTCAAATGCCAAGCAGCTCCAGATTTTCATGAAGTTTTTCTGACCACCACTCCAATCAGTACGTATAGTATATTACGCAGCCACCTGTAAAGTAATGTGATTAATAAATACTGGCTGAGCAGTAGGACCCAGGCATTTGGTCTCAAATGCCAAGCAGCTCTCCAGAGTTTCATTAAGTTTTTCTGGTCACTACTCCAATCAGTATGTAAAGTACATTACGCAGCTGCTTGTAAAGCAATGCCAACAAATTTAATTACGTGGTCTCAAAGATGCAAAAATATCATACTACAAACACCTGTTTCAAATCACGGTTTCATAATTTTGGAACTCAACATTTTAATGCACTCAGGGAAGGTGACAATCATAACCTTACCCATAATAAAACCACACAAACCTCAGAAGAGCAGTCAAAAAGCCATTAGAGGGAAACAAAACACAAATTATAGCAATTTGGTTGCTTCAAGCTAGTTAGGACCACTGCAGAAACCACACTGAATAAACTTTAACGATACCTCTTCCACCCAAACAGAATCCTACATTTCATATCAAAGTTTCACAAAAACCACTTAGCTGTAAATAACTGGTCAAAAAAGAAGAAACTCGAGCAAATATTGCAGCATATCCATGGCAGTTCACTATGTTTACTCGATTGTTTTTTGGTTTTTTTTATTATTATTTCTCAAAACAAAGGTTTCCTCAGAAACTTGACCATGCCCTTCACAACTCCATGGTTCTCGTTTGTTTGCTAGTCGAGCTAACAACCGAGTTCAACTTCTTGACCAACTTAACGGCACTACCACAAAGTGAATCTAATGCAATGAATTCGCAGCTTTGTAAAATACGAAAACTACCCCACATGTGAACAATAAAATTCTCACCAACTACAATTGTACAACGTAACCAACATTTTTATATGATAAATGATCTATTAATATCCAGCACATGTGGTTCATTGCCAAACCTCAGAACCTGGCCACGGGTTGGACACAGCCCGTTACTGACGGTCCGGCCAATACACTATTTCCTTAAAACTAACGATTTTTGCATCACAAATGTTGCTAATACTAAATTTAGGATTGTGCAAGTCCATGGTTAAGATATTAACAGTATTGTTAATCACAAATCCCAGAAATGTAACAACAGTATCAACTTGGCACATTCTTACGTTTCTTCTCATGTTTCAATGCAATTTACTTACCACAGAAACAACCAACTTGTTAATTTTAATGCATTTACCGATTTACTTTAGACACGTTTACTTTGTGCTTAGTCACATATTTTAGTAAAAAAAAAACACCTGCAAGAATTAAGGGAAGCTACTTGCTTGTGCGAATTCTACGATAATTTTGGAACTTGCTTATCTGAGAAAAGAACATTTTAGCTATGCATTAATTAACCTGAAAAGTTGGTGATGAGCAGTTAAGTGAATGATGCTCATTTCAGCCATTCTCATCCGATGCGTTACTAAGCAATGTTATCTAATATGTTTAAAAGGCATAACGTTAGAAATTCGATGCTTCGTCCACTTAGCCTCCGATTCTGCCACCAGTCATGCTGCGAACACCTCAAAAAATCAACTGCTCTAGCATGCGGACTGAACTGTGAAAGGTACTTGTGACGCATTATACGCATTTTAAACTCGCGTTTTAAACTTAAAACAGATTAGAGTTTAACAATAATGGCTTCTTGCGGCGTACCTCTTTGTCGACTCGACGTCAAAACAAAGCCTCGAAGTAAGTGATGGTAAAAATGAACTGAATATTATTATATTGATGGAATCAACAATTTGAAAAGTCCCATCAAGAGAATTTTAGCCTTTACTATTGCGAAAAGCTTGCGCCATTTCTTATCTAATTTGGTTTTGGGTACTATCAATGAAAGTGAAGGTAAACCGCACAATTTACTTTACGATACTTGCATTAAAATGGAACTCGCACCATTTACAATTGTATGCCAACACAACTTTTTTTAACATTCATATACACAAAAAGAATAATTGAAAAATACTGCGTACAGCATTTTGCATTATCTAAATCAAAAACGTAAAATTTGTTAGCGACTTTCGTTTAGTTGGTGTTGTCACGCAAAAACAACTCTAACAACGTTTTTTACGAAAAAAAAACTTATGACAACATACCATTTTCCGCCTTTGGTATGGAATGAGGTAATTATTAGGGTGAACTACTTTTTGCGCTACAGACTTAGTTCACCTACCTATCGATCCCTTTTGTCGTTACGGTTCAGAAAATCGGAACGAAAACCTGCGCATACGCTTATTTATTTTAAAAAAGAATTATTAAAACATGTTAAAACGCTGCTCACAGCCATAACGCCACTGCCACCATACTGAGAGATGAGAGTGCAACAAGAAAACCTGACTTCGATCAGAACATTAGTAAACGGAAATTATCTCTTGCTGGACAAGTTTTTGGTTGCAGCTTCTGATGTTACATGTTCAGCCGCAGCGAATTTGGAAAAAAAATGACGTATCGTTTTTGTGAACAGTGCCCTCGATTTACCCTAATTGTAGATTTTGCAGATAATTTGCAGATAAAAACACGTAAAATCTGCAAATTAGGACAAATCAAAGTCACTATTCACGAAAATAGTCATTTCCCCCCCTAAATTACGAGCCTCACTCGCGCTACTGCACTCGCTGCGACTAAACATATAACAGCAGAAACCGCAACCAAAAACTTGTCCAGAGATAATTTCCGTTTACTAATGTTCTAGTCGAAATCAGGGTTTCTTGTTGCAAAACAGTAATTTTTTTGACAAGCTAACTAGTGGAGAGTCACGTTACAGAAATTTTTTTTAATTACGTGAAATGATACACGCAATGGTTTCTAATAGTTCCATTTGTATTCTAGTGCGTTAATAAAAATTTGTTGTGACGTACACTTAAATGTCCCGAATTTAAGTTTACAGGGGTGAGTAACGAACACTTCGTATACAAAAGTACCATTTTTCTTTAATTATAATTTGTAAGATGAATACTCAATACATATCCAAACCGGAAGGTCATTGCACAGAATTTAAATTTGCTACTTTGAAATAAATGAAAACGATGAAATTTAGATTTATGTCTTTAAGGTTACAACACTAACAGGTCAACTTGGTTTGCTGAATATGAATTATAGTAGTAGAGTTACAGGACTGCCACTCGCTCGATAATATTTAAGATATTAATTTGAAATTAAGTTTTGGTTAGGTTAGTTCATAGTGAATTGACGTCACGCTGGTCGTAGGTCTTTAATCAGGAACTGGTGGCGCTTGTGGTACTGCCGGAACATCGAAATTACTCCCACTTGGCACAAATTCACCTCCACCTGGCACAATTTCACCTCCAGCGGGCGGTGGTAAAACCACGTGCAAGTTGGTCAGAAATCTGAATGAAAAAAAATACCGTACTTGTACTATAGGGTGGTTAAAGTTTTGACAAGTGTTTTAAAGTAAGTAACATGTCAAGACACACACTAATGTGTCGCCCACCTAGATTCAACGACAACATCTACCTTAATCGTGTCCAAACAACGTGTACATAGAATCACGGCAATGCACTAGACACGTCATTACCTCTAAGACTGTTTGGCTGTTTTCAGGCATCATAGAAAATATGAAACTGCGACAGAAATGGCTAAAACTTTAAGGGGGGGGGGGGGGTTTGCCACCTGACAGCATAAAAATCACGATTAGTGAGACAGCCCAATTGTTTCTGGTTGATATAACGTGTGAATAATTTATATTTGTGAAGCACATGGTATTCTTCTACTACTACTACTACTAGTACTTAGCACTGCTTCCTACTGGTTAATTTCACAAACATAGATTCCTTCACGTGGACAGGAAAGATGAAATTTAGAAGTTTATCCCGGTGACCTGTCGTTTGCTGGCTCAGAGATTGGGAAATGCTCGTTACAATCATGCTGGTACAATGGTAAGAATGGTAGCAACACCAGTACGATGATACGAATAATTGTAGCTATTGTTAAGATTCGGTTATATTCTGACTACAAGAGATGAAGATAATTTTAAACAAACCAAACAAATTCGCATTGCCGCCTCCCGATAGTATGAATCGATGACGCCAGTGAATTGCTCAACAGACAAACAGATGTGATATCAACCCAAAACTAAATTTTGTTAAGAGTTTCTCGAAAACATTTGACCGTTTAAGTAGTGATATCAAACCCAACTTCATCCCGCAGATACTTCACCAGTTAACAGAAAAACTTGAAAATTGTGTGATAAGCAGGTTTTAACAATTCCATTGACCTTCCATTGACTATCGATCGATGGAGTTGTGACTAAGTAACGAATTCTTGATGGGAATCCTGCCAGCTTTGTTTTCCATTGATACCATGTAGGTAACCATTTGTAGTTGGTATCCATGCACTTTGCATGTGGGCAACAGAAATATGTATACTTTTCACTCATCAGACAAATTTTCAAAGCAGGTGGTCGTTGGATTCAGTATGGCATTCAGTTGATAAGGTCATCTCATGTATTGGCTGATAAGGTCATCTTGATACATGCAAATCTTCTGGCCGCACTGCTACCCTAATTCCTGCAAAACTTTCGTCAGCCGAAGCAACTTAGTGGGCTTATGTGGCTTAACCAACTACTCAATTTTGACCACAGCCAGACTTTTGTAGTCAAGAAATGTCTTCTAAGGGGAGGGGCAAACCCAGTGATTCGAATCTGGGAACCTACAATCATTGTAGGTCCAAAGCAACTCACTGCGCTTATGCGGCTTAACCGACTTAATTTTGACCGTAACCAGACTTTTGTTGTGAAGAAATGTTTTCTAAGGGGAAGGGGCAAACACAGTGATTTGAACCAGGAAGGATACAATCATCGTAGGTCTGAATCAAATCGCTGTGCTTATGCGGCTTAACCAACTTAATTTTGACCATAACCAGACTTTTGTCGTCAATAAAGGTCTACTAAGGGAAAGGGCAAATGCACCGATTCAAACCAAGGAGCCTACAATCATCGTAGGTCCAACGCAACTCAATGACGCTTATGTGGCTTAACCGACTTAATTTTAACCATAACCAGACTTTATCCAATACTTTTGTTAGTTTCGATACCGAAATTCGGTTGCCCTCTACCTACACTTACAGCTTTGTTCGGCAATTCGACTTGCAGGTTGATAAATAATATTTGAGCGGGCATACAATTAACCTGCTATATCAAACAGAGTGCTTGGGCCAAACAATCACAACCATTGTAAAATGATGACAAGTAACTTCAGCGCGGTACTTCACAAAATCTATGGCTTAGAAATACCAACATACAAAAAAAAATAAGAATTTCATCTAGTTCATCTAGTTCAACAATTCATCTTGTCTAGCTAGTTGGGTTAATCTTTGTGGAATGACGCTATTACTTTCTAAGGCCGATTGGAAACTTTTTGAAAAGTTGGCAATTTCTCTTATCCCACATTCGGTTTTGGGTTGCTTCCACGAATAGGTGGCATGCTGCAGGAGTGTTCGGTTGTGTATCACAATGTTAATACTGGAGTTGGCAAACTGGTTGACAGCAACATGACCATGGTGTTATGCAACAGTTCTTGATATTAAGCATTTAACAAAACAGGTTACTGCTACCAGTTTTAACACTATCAGTTTTGGCTAACCCATTATCTGGTACCTGTTATGTAATAGCAACATCAGTGTTGCAAAGCCAAATTGAGTACTTACACCATAACCTGGTACCCTTGAAGCATATTCAAGAATAGCAGCATAACATCGATGAAGATTTGTGCTGTAACAAGGAGAAGATAGTCACGCTTCATCTCGACTGACCTGCCGCCGGCCATCATCTGGACATCAAAGGTCAGGAACTGAAAGCCGAAACGAGTTGTAAATAAAATAGTTGGTGGATCTAGTATAACGAAATTGTATTAATAATTTTGTAGAATTTTGGTTCTGGAATGATGAGATATTCATTCAACCAACATTGGTAATTTAATACACGTTAATTCAAGCACCACGTGTATTATATGTTAAACATAGCAGCTTTATATTAATGACCCATCTTAACCAAACACAATTAGAAATTTACTGCAATAACTTAGTAAATAGAAACGGTTTACCATCCCTGCTTATCTAAACTAAGTTGCTTAACCATAAGAGGCTTTGTCAACACATTTATATAAAACATAATTGAACGAACGCACACACAATTTGTTGAATAGTCCAACGTATAATAAATTATTTTAAATTATAGATATTCACAGTGTAACAGTGATTCAAGTTTAATGCACTGTTAAGCTAAATACAGTTATTTAATGTTTACCTTAGCAACTACAACAAATTATGTCACCAGATTTGCAGAACATTGTAATTCAACACACTTCAATAATCTTAGTAATAACCAACTTGACACAGTAGCTGAATACGCGTATAATACACCATGACTCTGTAGCTATGGCTTTGACATAGAAATAATATTAGAAATTTAATAAAGGTTAAAAACAGTGACATCACTAATTATAACAACTTAAACGAAATATCCAACACTGAATTAAGCAATTTAATCAATACATGGACAGACAAACAATCAAACATTTAATCAACTCGTTATACCAATTATTTGAGTAACCACTTTAGTAACTAAAGGGCAGAATATCCAACACATCAACAACTTTATGAAGACCACTTATCCCGTTCTTAACGCATTAATTACATTATCAATTCACTGAAACAATTTAATACATTTTTAGGCAGCATTAAGCAATATTAATCAAACTGTAGGTAAATATAAGCCTCATACTTACCGCACACATTAGGATGCTGCAGACAATGGAATAGAATAGCGTAAGGTAGGGATGTACGAGGAACAAGGTTAAAAGTCCAAGCGAGAACACAGCGATGGAAGAATAAATCAGCGCCTTGCCGTGTACTGTCATATCATACTGAAAAGTGAAACAGCAGGAACACAAGTTCAAACATTAAGAGCCAGGATCATAGCAGCCTCGGCATGAAGTTGCATGTTAAACGTCAAACTCCGAAATTGGGGTCGTGTTATTATTACCCTTTTTCTGCCCTACAAAATTAACAATTTGAGCTATTTGACTCCCGCAGGATGTCCACAGTATTAGTGGTTGGCACTCTTTGCCTTCACCTAGAGATCGAACAAGTGAAACGGTTTTGAATGTTTTTAGATGTTTAAACTTTCGGTATTAAGGCGGCTTGGGGCCTTTTCGCAGATATTTTAAACCAAAATTTTAAATAAACCAGCTTCTGATATTAAAATAATGCTAATATTAACATTAATTACTCTTCTAATTCTCACACAAGTCTCCCATCCTGTAACATTTGTATTTACCTTAATTCCTAGTAATGTAATTATACTGAAGATGTTGTTCTTGTTGGGATGCTTTTCCATTACCTGGAGATCGAACCAAAGAACCAGTATTCATTTTTTATAGCTTAAACCCTGGTATTAACAATTTATTGCGACTCCAATATGTTCATTGTTGTTGTTGTTACGACTTTTGCTCTTAACATAGAGATCGAACCAATGATCCAATTTTTAATTATTATTTAAACTGTAGGTATTAACAAGGGTCAGATTGCTAATGTTAAGTTATTTAATCTGACTACAATGCAAGCTTTTAAATTGTTTTATGTTGTTTTAGTTTTTACCTTGCCATCTTCGCATTCCCTTTTCATCAAATTCTTTTACACACATCTTAAATGTTGCCCCATTTTAGGCTGGCAGTCAGTGATCCCCGCGATCCTTGTCAGACCTGTTGCTTCAGCAACAAAATTATTATTATTATTATTATTATTATTATTATTGTTGTTTATCTCGTCACCTGTATGGAGACTAAAATGAATGAACCAACTTTAATTTGTTATAACCTAAGGTGTAGGTGTTAAGTTTTAATGTAACTTCAATATTGTTGTTACTTATTGCACATACCTAGCCTAGGAATGAATGAACCAATTTTAAATTTGCACAGCTTAAACTTTAGGTATTAATAAAACTTAGGGTTTCTGTGAAGTTATTTTAAAGTGACTACAATTCCAATGTTGTTGTTGTTGTTGGGGACTATTAATATACGGCGTTTCGATTGATTCTTATTTGGGGATGATTAATTAAAGTTTTTAATTACCATTTGACTACAATGAGCAAACAAGATAGGCAAAAAAATACAGACACGTTTATTAACTGACATAACATATTTACATACATATTTTCGCTGTTGGCTTAATTTCCAATTTTCCATAACATATTTACAGCATTTTAGGAATAGGAGTTACTAATCATAAGCTCTTAAACTACATCAAGTCTTACACGAAATAAGCTTAGCTACAAACGAAAGGGCCAATAGTGTAAATGAATACGTTACAGTAAAGAAAAGTGAAACTATAAATCTCGTAATTTAGTAGCATTCTATTATTTATGTAATAACCTCCTTGCACAGCATTTTTAATCATTCAAAACGCTTAATTCTCTTGCTAGCTTATTTGTGCATTAAATACATTGAAATATCTATCGTTACATATTTCAGAATGATTACGACTGACTCCTTTGCAGCTGAATTTAGTTCCATTGTTTCCAAAGCTATAGTAGTTTTGCTACTAAAAGCAAGTATGCCTGTCCCCACTTTAAATTATCCGGAGATTATTTTTTCATAACCATAATGCTCAGCAGAATCATTTTTAGGACACCATTTGCCTATTTTTATTTCGTACTCTTATTTCAGCAATGGCTTACAGCAGCATCCGGTTGGTTAGCTGTGAGAACGATAAAGGCTGAATCGGTGTCCACTTCACAGTACTGACAATCCCAACTGTCAACAAACCATTACTTCAATATAAAATCTTAATAAAACTGCAGCATACAAAGTTTTGCATATTGGTAAACAAAAAGTGTATGCAAGGGCAGGACTAACCTAATCTTTTTTGGTTTGCTAATATTTCAAAACAGTTACCGGAAATTGGTGTGAGGAGCACTGAAAGCACCCAAATCATAACATTGATTAGTGTTAGCGGGATGCACAAGAACGTCTCATCGTTAGATTTACCGTGTTGCATCACAAAACTAATATTATTTTCAGGTAACGGCGAAAATCCCTGAAGTCTTCGGACGATTTATTGCTACATCCAACGATCATTTAACACATTTTTAATGAGAATAGAAAATGCCGTAGCGGAATATACAGCACAATACACACGTACCTTGGTTCTTCTTCTGTTTGAAATTCATGAAATTAAACCTTCGGAGGCTTTGTTTTGACATCGAGTGGACAAAGAGGTACGTAGCAAGAAGCCATATTGTTGTTCAACTTCACTAATTTAGTGTCAATGCAATGTTTTAAGTTTAAATTTTCACAGTTCAATCCGCATGCTAGAGCAGTTCATTTTTGGGGTGTTAACAGCGCGACTGGCGGTAGACTACCTGGCAGCTACCTGGACGACGCGTCAAATTTCGAATGTTAAGCCTTTTAAACATATAAGGAAACTGTGCAAGGAGAGACTTGTCTGGTTTACTTGTTATTCAATGCTCAGCAACAAATGTTGCATGAAATTACCAGCATCATTGGAACTAAGTTCTGTATGTTTAAATATACGTGGAATCTCAGAAAAATGCGCTTTCAGAACTTCTGGAACATGAATATCACACTCCACAGCTCCAAATAGTTCGCCAGTCTTTACAACTTCAAGAATTTCAGCTCAGGTTAGTTGACGTTTATGATGCATAAAGAAACCAAACTTTTGATTTAAAAAAAAAGGTTGTATAACAGATCGCCTTCTTCAGACCGTATACTATTCAGATTCATACATTTCTTCATATTTACAGCCTGAAGATTTGTGATTTTGCATTGCCAGTCGTCATTTTGATTCGTTCTGCAGCAAGTAGGTCATCACTGGAGAACTTGTATGGGAGCCTGGCTGATAAGAATTGTAGTAACAACCTTGAAGCTGTAAAATAGGGTTTGATTTTGTAGAGCCATCGATGTGCAGATGACGTGGATCGATACATGTTTTCTCACTGTTAAATGTGTGTTTTAACAGCGAGTATTGTAAGTTTGCCATTCAAGTCACTCTCAACAAATGACTTGCTCCTGGAGAAGGAAGAAATCATTTCGAATTTGAAGCCAGTTTTAATTCTTCCGCGAATTAGCCAGTCACTTGATATAGGTCTCATTAATGTCCAAAGATAGAGGGCGTTTGCATCATAGCCTACAATATTTTTAAACACTTTCGGCCTCATTCATTTTGCTTTCACTTCCACTTCACAACCATGAACAGCCATTTTAGCAGATGGTAATCAAATTATTCGGAAACTCGGGGCCCATAAAACAGCTGGCCAGAAAGTTGAGCTTCTTTCGTCGTAGTCTGAAACAAGTATCAGATAACTGACTTCAAATTGTGTCAAGAATCAAAAATGGTAAAAGGGACCGCCAAGTCCCGAAAGGTTGGGCCCTTCAAAGGCGTGATATCAACACACCAAAACATTCACCAAGTTAATCGCACCGACTAATAGTTCAAAAGTTAAATGAAAACTTGAGTGCTCATTTAACGTCAAAAGTATTATTTGGTGTGTTGATATCACTCCTTTGAAGGGCCAAACCATTCGGAACTTGGCGGTCCCTTTTACCAGTTTTGCTTTTTGATACGATATCACTTTTTTTTTTTAATTATGTATAAAGACTCAATTCAACTAGCCTGCAGAAGTGTAATAGTATGAAATGTCGCTTGTGTGGCCATTTATCCAATATTTTAAATTCATATCACTCCTTTGAGAGGCTGAACCATTCTCTCAACTTAGTCACCTTTTTATCAATTTTTAGTTTTGTTTTAATTTTTTTCTTATTTAGTTCATATCACTCCTGTGTGAGGTGCCGAACCATTCTTAACTTGGAGACCTCTTTTCTAGTTTTTGGCTTTAATTTGACATTTTATTTGTTTTTCGCGAATTGGACGTAGATACAATTTCTTTGGCAATGTTGTTTAGATTTGTTGTTTAGGTTTGTGGTGTGTGACTAACGTGTGTCTAGATACGCACGCAAGTATACACGTTATGATAGTCCGAACTTTGGCTGCCCAATCAGAGACGATGACGACAATACTTACAATCGTTGAAACAATACTTTTGTACTTATGCACCCCCTCCTACACCGTTCCCGTTATGCCCCAGGCTGTAAACCAGAAAAGGCATGAGGTTCGTATCATACTGCAGCCATTCGTCCAACTTCATAGCTAGAAGCCTGCCTGCTATCTCGGTAGCAGTGAATAATCACCCTAAGGGAATAAACATGGGGATGAGCGGACTAGAAGCTGCTAGTAGATAGCTAGCTAGCAACACATTTGCAATGTTATTGAGGGTCAGATTTTGCATTGAAAGTCAATTTGCTGACATTACTACACGAGTTAATTTTTGTCAGTTGGTCATTGCTCTCCATTTTACCACAATTAAAACTGTCGTACAGCATTATTTTTCTCCAGTACCTGAAATGTGCCGAATTATGCTTCAGGTTATAAGACACTTATGCTCTGGCGTTGCGCTACAATGGTTTACGGCCTCAACAATTGAATTGATGTGATGTTTGTTGTCTAACTTGGTGTGAAACACTAGTGTGTGTCTAAATATAACAAGCAAAAAAAAACTAAGGTTAGTCGTACCCTTGCAAATAGCCCTCTTTGTTTACGTATATGTGAAACTTTGTATACTGTAGTTTTATTACGATTTCATACTGGAGTATGCATTGAGTATTCGGATTTTAAGTAGTGCGGAATGAACAGCATACCTCTCTCTTCAAACCAAATGGAGGCTTTTGTTAATCCATCCTTGAAACAAAGAGTTAAAAATAGCAAAATCCGAATGGTTTCCTAGAAATAATTCTGCTGAACATTACGATTATGACAAAAGAACCCCTGGATTACTTGAAGACTGAAATTGGACGGGGACAGGCCTTGTTGCATGCTGCTGTTGTATGGCGCATAGACATTCCTGGTCATGACAACACCTTTAAAGAACTGCAAATTAAAGAGAACCTTTCACACACCAATATTCCTTCTTTATCAAGTAACCTTTTTAGTTTTGTTAATGGCTATCTTTTTATCAACATATTTTAATGGTAAGAGTTATGGACATTGGACAACTGTGCTAACCTTTACAACAGTGGCATGTTGCAAAGCTTTCTGGAATACTTTCTGAACGCTTTGACTTGTTCAAAACTTTTGCAAGAAAAGATTTACTACTCACATAACTAGAACACATTTATTTGGGTATATTTTTTGAGATATAGTCCTGCCGTATGGTGCAAAATAATAATGAACTTGTGCATTTTGAGTTAAACGCGTGAACATTGGCTTAAAATTTCAAGCTCGACGTGGTGATCAACCCAAGCTATGGTGCCATCTTTTTTTTTTTACAATATGGCCGCCATTTTCAAAATGGCTTCCAGATAATGTCTTTTAATTCGCATATTCTGCTTTTTCATTATTGATCACCATTTGATCCAAAATAATTAAAAATAAAAGCGGGAAACCACATCTATTTTAAGTATAGGCTAACATATACAGATACTGCATACATAGTTTGTACACATTTAGCACGTAATATGTTAAATCTCGTTCACATTTCCATGACACTTGCATAGCGGCTGACAATTCATCTGTGCTTCCATCTGCATCCTTTGTAAATACTGCAGTCAGGGAGCGGTTGTAAAAAAAAAAGCGTGCACATTTTGCCAACTTTTATTTTTCACTTGAGAGTTGTTGTTTACATCCCAAGAAATAGTTTACCACACCTTGCCACCTTGCCAATGCGCATTTAATGTATTAGGCATTAAAGATGGCGGCCAAAATAGCGGCCAATTTTGCCATTTGGTTGTTTATGCAAGAAACGTTAGTAATACACATAAACGGTTGGGATAAAAGTTGTTTGCAATAATGTAATCTACAATATCATTCCCATACATTTGTTTCATATTGCTTATGGTTTTCGAGAAAAAAGGATTTTAGGCCACTTTCGGCCATTTTTTGGCTAATTTAATGCTAATAGACGTCTCAGTTTGTCAACTTACAACTTTCGTTTCTAATGCAGATGGATGGTGGCTCAAATTAGATGCATTCTAAAGGTCTCAACAAGGGTCGGTGAAAGGGTCTAACACTGTGAGGAACCGAGCTACACCCGTTTTACTACGGGCTGGTATCACAGTCACCATTGGATTTTTCGCTCATTTTCAAATTTCAACTTCTATTGTGACGTGTCTAATTCAGGTAGATACTCCAATTAGATTCATTCGAAAGGCTGAACTGTCGTCTTTGCAACAAGGGTAGTTGAAAGGGTCTACGACTGTTAGGATCCAAGCTACGCTCGTTTTACTAGTAGCTGGTATCGCAGTCACCATTGGATTTTTCGCTCATTTTCAAATTTCAACTTGTATTGTGACGTGTCTAATTCAGATAGATGACTCCAATTAGATTCATTCGAAAGGTTCCTAATAGTCGTTGACCCATCCAACTAACCTTGAAACAAGGGTAGTTGGAAGGGTCTACGACTATCAGGAACTGAGCTATGCCCGGTTTACTAGGGTCTTGTATCACAGTCTCCATTTGATTTTTCGCTCTTTTTCAACTTTCAAACTTGTTTGGTGACGTGTCTAATTTAGACAGATGACTCCAATTAGATTCATTCTAAAGGTTGGATTGTCTTCTTTGCAACAAGGGTAGTTGGAAGGGCCTACGACTGTTAGGAACCGAGCTAAAATTTTGGCCGCCATCTTGGATACTGAACTAAAATTGCTGAAGGTTAACGTTATTTAGTAAACCTTGCTTCCCAGGACACTTAAGGAACGCTAAAAATACTATAAATACTTTGTAACTTTAGAAGTTAAAATTATTTCTTGACTTATAGCTTGAAAACTATTTAATGGTCGCCATTTTCCAATATGGCACCCAAGATAGTTGATAATGCGTTTGGTCCCATAGCCACGATTGATTCCCCCGTCGAGTTTGAAATTTTAGGCCTACGTTCACACTTTTAACCCAAAATGCAAAATTCTTACACCATACGACAGGACTAATAAAGAATTTAGACGAATGGATAAAGTAACGTGACGTAATCTAGTACATGCAAGATATGTAGTGTAGGGAAAAGCACAGCCCCAAACAAAACGCAGATAGACTATTGAATTTAGCCAACATAAGCTACCAGTCAAGAAGCTGAGACACAAAGTGCAACTACTGAACCAAGAAATTTGAACACTTGTTTTGCTAGACAAGATCCCACTAATATTCGAGACAATTCTTTACCATTAATTACCACTGAATCTGTGCTTAATTTGTACCGTGAAAACTGATAACCTGATCAAAACAAAGTATAATTTTTCTCAGCGAATGCAGGATCATTTAACATTCGACTCAACGTTTTTATTCCTGATGAAATGAAGAAGCAAATAAAACACATTTTTGACATGCAAACGCACCAGTAAAAAATTACTTATTCACTTCCAGCTACCTGTGACATAAAGAGACCGTGAAGAGTTAAAGGGCAATTACATCCATTTTGACATGCATGCTTTACTTTTGGATCACTTACACAATATCTAAACACAAGAATTACGGTAAGAATACGTTACGTACGTCCGATACAATAATTTAATTATTGCATCACCAAAACACTACACGGAGACCGCCATTATTTTGGTGGAACACGCAGAAATTAATGCCAACAGATGGTACTCATCCATTTCGACTCACAGCCGATTGAGATAGCTCTATTGGCTGTGAGAGCTCAAGTGTCTGACGGCCTTAGCTGGCCACTACAACTGTTGGCCAGTTAAGGCCGTCAGACGCTCTCACAGCCAATAGAGCTATCTCAATCGGCTGCAAGTCGAAATCGAAAAATGACATCTGTTGGCATAAATTTCTGCGCATTCCAGCAAAACAATGGAGGTCTCCGTGTCGTGTTTTGTGGTGATGCAATAATTAAATTGTTGTATCGGACGTACGTAACGTATTCTTACCACAATTCTTGTTTTTCGTTATTGTGTAAGTGATCCAAAAGTAGAGCATGCATGTCAAAATGGATGTAATTGCCCTTTAAAATACTGCTTTTCTTGTTGCAATAATGGTCGGGCCTTTTCCGAACCACTTCTTGTCTACAAGAGGCCAGACCTGACTACCGTTTTAGACACTATTAAGGGTCACAACTTTGTAGAAGCTGCACTTCGTTACTGCACTAGAGTAATTTTTCTAGCATATTCTGTGTTGTTATTACAGGTTAGATAATATTAGTTGTCTTGGCAAGAATTTTACTGGTTAATGAACGAAACGACTTTCATTTCATTTAGGAAAAGCATAAAAACTGGTTATGCCTGTGACGGAAAACCTTGCAGGGTAAATTTTAGACAAGTAACGTACCATATTTTATTTTTTAACTTACTGGTGTTCGCAGGGCAAATATGGCCACGGCCACGCTGACGGCAGCAGTCAAGAAACCAATCAAAATCGGCCCGTCTTTCGGATCGACGCTCACTGCAGCAGACGCAGCGACGTAGCCCAAAACAATCACCTGAAATATCCCCCATATCATTGCGGTCATGTTCATTGTGAAGGCGTTTATAATAAATATAAGGTGTGCACGTACAAACTTGTGGAGCATGGTGGCCAGGAAGGAGACGATTGTCTGGTTTGAAACGCTGGAAAAATTAAAGCAAAGTTGAAATATTATCAGGAGAGTCTTAACAGTATCGCTAGGAAAGACAAGTAGGCTATTAGATTCAGTTTAGAATGCTGTTCCTGCAGTGCATGGTAAGACTAAAGCGATCAACTCAGCCATAAACTGACCAAACTTAGGTTGAATTGTCAGGAGAGTATTAAGAGTATCGTTAGGATAAACAAGTAGACTATTAGATTGTGTTTAGAATACTGATCCTGCACTGCATGATAGAATAAAGTGATCAACTTGTTATAAACTGACCAAGCTGAGGTTGAATTATTATCAGGAGAGTATTAACAGTGTCGTTAGGATAAACAAGTAGACTATTAGATTGTGTTTAGAATACTGTTCCTGCAGTGCATGATAGAATAAAGTGATCAACTCAGCCATAAACTGACCAAGCTTAGGTTGAATTATTATTAGGAGAGTATTAAGCAAATCGTTAGGATAGACAAGTAGACTATTAGATTTAGTTTAGAATACTGTTCCTCCCAGTGCATGATAAACCAAAGCGATCATCTCAGCCATAAATAAACTGATCAAGCTAAGGTTGAATTATTATGAGGAGAGTATAAAGAGTATCTTTAAGATAGACAAGGAGACTATTACATTTAGTTTAGAATACAAACTGTTCCTGCAAGTGCATGATAGACCAAAGCGATCAACTCAACCATAAACTGATCAAGCTAAAAATTGGATGGAGAGCATTGAAAAGTTAATCGATGGTTGCCACACTGCTGTCATGTTGATGCAGAACCTGTTTTTAGTAAACCTGAACCTTTCTTAGAAAATGTGTTCCGCTTTCAATAAAATGAAAACATTTAGCGAGGAGTTTTGTGTGTGAATTACTGAGTAATAAATTTGCTAGAGGAAGTCGTCTACAACTGGCCTGAATGCACAGGAAGAGACGAACTTTCGAAGGAGGAGGGATCATAGACCTTAATTAGAAGAGGGTAGATTTAAGTCTTGGGAGATGGAGATCAAGTTCTCATTTTCAGATTGTGAGCCCTATCTTCCCAATTTCCTCTTCTACAAATAATAGCCAATCCTTAAAGCCTAGTTCGTACTGCCATATGCAGTCTCCCTAAATTGGAAGAAAATGCACCTATCTAGAGACAAAGGCCTTTGTTTGCTGTATCCAGCTACTATCCAGCTACTCTTACACACTCAAACTTATTGTAACACTTTTTCCACTGGTAAGCAACCCCTAAACCAGCTCCGATTTGGTTTCCGCGAGATTTTATAAGGCGACGACACGAACCTCTTGCTTCTGTTCTGTGCCCTTGAGAGCACAACTCTCCTAGCTTTTGACAAGGAAAAGTATTCACGAAAACTGCAGCACAGCACATTGTTTGGTAAGCTTATTAACTCCATGTAAGGGGTAAAAAATATAATAAAAACTGTATGCTATGCCGAAAACTAGACAAACACCCTTTCAGCAAACAATGCGCTGTTAGCTAATAAATGAGAGGAAAGGCAAATGGCCTTTTTTTATTGACAAATAAGTACGGATGAAAACCAATTCCCGTTGCCCTTTCGACTAAATACAGGATTACAGGCGTTTAAATCGTGTTTGTGGTCCTCCCACATCAAAGCCACCCCACTTCTGAAAGTTGGGGGGTGGGGGAACAGGATGAGGCTTGATGAAGATTCGACAGCTTGGTCATTAGTGCCAATCTCAGTCACAGTGCAGTGGTCTGGGACGTCACTGCACCACCCATTACAGAGATGTTAACCAAACCCCAAATCTAGATCTTATCGTACATCTGTTCTGTACCCCAATCAAAAATAAAAAAAAAAAACCCGGATAGGAGGACAGAATCATTGTCCAATTGACACGCTATGTTTCACGGACGGTGGATACAGCGACGAACGCCATCAAGAAGGTGACAATCAACAACAACGTGATGGACCGTTAGTGGCTGGCAACACCAATGGTATTCAGGAAGGGTAACCCATCTAAAACGAAGCAATGAGTATTTTTTTTCTAAATAACTATATCAGTTACACTAAAATAACCTTGAAAAGGCACATGTCCACCTAGGAAGCTACGATTTGAGCCTATTCCTATTATTTTAGGCGGTGTAGTTCGACCTGTAGAGAGGACAGACGAAAAGTACATTCCCAGAACAACAACAAGACCAAAACCAAGAAATTGTCTATTTGGCCCCTCTCTGGATCTCCTCCGATTTGGCTGGACCGAATTAAAAAATTTTTGGACTGTAGACAGGCCTTGATTACTTGTGGCTCGAGTCTAAATTTGGTTTTAAAGTGTTCTCTTTTGACGGAGTTATGAGCGCTCAAGATTGAAATTTTAACACATAGACCTTTACTGACCCTTACTAACTCTACGTTTTAAAGAAAGAGTGTCTAACAGCCGTATTCCAGAAATCTACTCAAGTGTAAGTGTGAGAGGGCGAATGTGAGTGCAAAAATCTAAGGTAAGGGTCAACAATTTTAGTACAGCGACTAAAGCGAGTGTGAGTGTCCTAGCAGCTGAGAGTATTTCTGTAGATGCGTTTTGACACTTACACTCAATTCAGCCCCACTCACACTTGAGTGGATTTCTGGAATATGCCTGTTAGACGATCACATGTACAGTGGAGTGCTTTGATTTGAATATTGATTCAATGCTAACCACGAGTTCACCATTTCGATAGCGTTGCCCACTTTCTAAACACAGCATCCACGTTCCCGATTCTCCGTCATCCAATATGCAGATGTGGGTCACGTGATCTCGTTTTAGTTATGAAAATCGCGACCGACGCTGCTGCGAATAGTATTATTCCAATTTAATTTTCCGCTAATTTTCTTTATATTGCTCGAAGATTCTACAGTGCTGCATCTAGGAGTTGAAAAGGTAAAAAGGCATCTTTAATGTATTAATTAAAAAAGTCATAATGCTCAATTCATGAATTAAATGCAAGGCAGAAACCTAATGGAATTTTGTTTTAAAATTCTGCAAAAACAATTCTCTTGCTTTTTTCTATTGTAAGTTAATAAGCAATTTATATTATAAAGTGGCTTCTCAACATTCAACTTGACAAAAATCCTTAGCCATCAATCTCCATCAATCCGTAACCTTATGGATGCAACTCTCCCTTATATATACTCCGTAAATGTTGAAACTAACAGATATTTAGCTGATTTTTGTTGTTTAAAATAAAGGCCGAGAATCGTAATACACGACCATTTAGCCCCTTTTTTTTAAATTCCTTAGTTAATAAAGTATTTGTATTACCATTAAGTCTTACCATGGAAGTTCCCTACTTTATCAGTAAAGTACTTCTAGTTGTACTGGTAACAGACTTCTCTAGATTGTTTCTTGATAGGAGTTCGCAAATTCTTGGCAACGGTCCGTCCATGGCGGGTGTACCTTCCCGTGAAGAGTGGCAAGGTCCTACTGAAGACCTGTAATATAAAAAAGATAAAATCTTCAAACAAAGTTCATAATGTTGTGTTAAATGGGCTTGGTTCCATGCATATGAATGCATAAATGAAACTTCCGGTTGTTACATCAGAATTTATATATACCAAATATAAAAAAACTAACTTGAATTTCGAACGAAAATGGGATCTACTGGGAAATTCTCCCCCCCCCCCCTTGTCTCCCAGAAATATTAATTTTAAATATAAGTGTTTCTGTCTTGCTTCATTGATGTTATTCCATTTTGCGTTAGCTACGGCTCGATCATAAAACTAACACGGACGGGTTTTTTAATATTTTATTTATTTCAATTAACAAATTATTTCCATGCGGCCATAAAATTAATCTTTTACTCTAAATTTGAATAGGACCTATACGTCATCTGAAGCATATCGCTCATATAAATGAATCAACTCAATTAGTATTGTACTTATTGTGATCTGCCGAAAATTCGCTTATCAATGTATCAATGTAATGTGTAAATCGATAGACATTTGGTCATAACGTAATAGTTAACTTCGTAATATCTAATCAATTCTTAGTAATAAAAAAAAAGAGCTAATACGGGAGCCGAAATGAATAGGCTGTATGAGATTTGAGATAATGCCATTCATGAGGTATTTTTGAGGCAATTCAGCTACGGAAGTTTTTAGATGAATGATACACATTAGATAGAGATACAATATGTAAACTAAATTAGATGTACATGTTAAATATATGAGAGCTTAGATAACATAGGTACACGAGATTGGACCCAATTGAGATAAACAAAAGATAGATAAATGTGATACGAGATAAATGAGCAACACAAAGAAGTCAAAGGATGCACAAGATGTGAGATAAATAAGGTACACAGAAATATGTGATAAATACGATACGAGATAAATGAGCAACACGAAGAAGACAGGATGCACAAGATGCGAAATACATGAGACACATTGAAATACGTGATAAATGCGACACGAGGTAAATGAGCACCACGAAGATGCACGAGATGCAAGATAAATGGGGTACACAGAAATATGTGATAAATGCGATACGAGATAAATGAACAACACGAAGATGACAAAGGATGCACAAGATGAGAGATAAATGGGGTACACAGAAATATGTGATAAATGCGATACGAGATAAATGAGCAACATGAAGAAGACAGGATGGACAAGATGAGAGATAAATGAGGTACACCGAAATATGTGATAAATGCGATACGAGATAAATGAGCAACTCGAAGAAGACAGGATGCACAAGATGCGAGATACATGAGGCACATTGAAATACGTGATAAATGCGATACGAGATAAATGAGCAACATGAATACGATAAAGGCTGCACAAGATGAGAGATAAACGAGGTACACCGAAATATGTGATAAATGCAATACGAGATAAATGTATTACACAGAAATATGTTATAAATGCGATACAGGATAAATTAGCAATACGAAGAATATAAGGATACACAAAATGCGAGATAAATGAGGTACACAGAAATATATGATAAATGTGACATGAGACAAATGAGCAACACGAAGAAGACAAAAGGATGCACAAGATGCGAGACAAATGAGGTATACAATATTACTAGATAAATTAGATACAAATGTTACGAGATAATGAACTACACGAGAAGTGAAATATCGTAAACGAAATACGAAATAAACGAGATTTGAGATAAAAAAAAAATGGTATAAACAAGATAACAGAAAAGTACGATACACAAGACACGACACACACCAGTAGTTATGTGAACCAACAGACTACAAATCAGCAAACGTCGCTAATGTAAGAATTTAGTTTTCGGTCATTGTCCAATCCGTAAAAATGATGAACTTGAGACAAATAGTAACTTTTACGCTAAATCTGAGAAGGAATTTACTTGAATATTTAGTTCGAAAGATTGTTCTTAACAATTTGCGTTCAGATTGTTGAACGATTTAGAAGAAAGAGAAAAAAAAATCCGGAGGTCGTGGATTCGATTCCAGGTTACGTCATCTTAGTGAAACATTGGTCCATAATGAACGTTTGACAAATATTATCTATTTTTAGAACCGTACAGGATTTTCAAAATTTTTGCTTTGTGTTTCATTGCATATGGAGAAGGAATTCATATTTTTTTT
>JAHWFP010216914.1:9722-41000 GCA_023313725.1 Lithobius niger | reverse complement strand
TTAGTAGTAACAAAGTCCGTTTAAAGTTGGTCAGAGTAAGAAAGGATAGGGTTTCAAGTTCTATTCTGACCGTGTTTCCTTAATTATTACACATGAACGACATCTAAGACATTTTCCCTTTTATGTTACAGATGTAATTTTATGCTTTTATTATTTTTATTATTGTTGTTGTATTACGGTAGTCGTGTAGTTGCTACACTGTAAGTATTTAGAATATTTAAGACTTGTCAATAATACTCCAAATTTAATGGCTGTTTTCTTTTCCTTTCACGATTATTGTTTTCGTTTATGTACAATTCTGCAATGCCCCCACCGCGAGCTATATTTAGCAAATTAAAATAAATTAAGTAAGTATTAAGTGTCGTTAAGGACAGACGGCCATTCATCCTTCTAAATGTGAAACCTTTTCAGCCTTTGTTTCACATTTAGAGGGTTTCGTTTGGTCTAGGAAAACGTCTACCCCATCATTTCACATTCAAACCGATACATTGTAGCATAAAGAGAGGACCATTCGAGTGAAAATACAAAGCTCATTGAAATTGCTACTTTGAAATACTTGAGAAGCATTTTTCGACCCATGGCTAGGAATGCTGAAGAATGTCACAGACTTTTAAGCCTCTTAACAATTTAATGAATCAAAAGTGGTGATAAAAGCTTTGAACAAGTTGCGTCTTTTGTTATTATTCAATAGAAATGTTTGATAATACCTAAACTTTCAGCTGCAAGGACTGAAACTAGCCTACTCGTTTCACGATTATGGACTGATGTGTGTTGCGTAACTGAAGGAATGGAATGAACTTTGTTGGGTAGTCTGCTAGATGTGGATCCCACTCCACTTTTAACTTGTTTGATCTTCCAAATAAAACCTTTTCTACTTTCATTTTGTATTTTTGCAGTATAGTCGGATACAAAACCATTAAATGTTCTTAACTGGTATACTTCCCGCCAAACTTTACGGCCGTTTCAAGTCGTGATATCACAAGGCAAGCTCTTTTGCCAAGCTAATACCACCGATTAAGATCTCAAACGTTAAGATGAATTAATTGAAAATTGCACAGTAGACAATTTTCATATATTTCATTTAACCTTCGAACTATTGCTCGGTGGGATTAGCTTGTTGAAAGACCTTGGGGTTTGATATCACGACTTCAAACGGCTGGGAATCTTAAAGAAGTTTTGTTTTGGGGTAGATATATCTTAGTCTGTCTATAATTGTTTAGTATATGTTATTTATTATAAATATCAATAATAATAATAATAATAACTTTAAATAGCATAAAGATGATTTAATAAACTAAAATACTCTCTTATGTTGAAAATATTTTTCATTACGATATTTTTTTTTACCTTGTAATGAACTCTCTACGTGCAACGAACTGTGATTACTCATCAGAGTTCGTTCTGGTACAACTAGTGCCTCATGATCTGTTTTGGTTGCCTGTGTTTGTTTTTCGATTGCAGGTACACTTTTGCGGTTCTATCAATTACACGAGCTTTTGGTATAGTATGGTACAAAACATTGTGCAGAACATACACTATCTTATCAAGAGGACTGACCTGATCAAACCATTGCAATAGTGCAGCAGCTCTTCGAAATGTGACATTGTATACTTCTAAGGCATGGACCTGCCTCTCGGGTGACTGCATGTCCGTGAAAACGTAGGACGTGGCCTGGAAATAACGTAAGAAATTGTGAATCTGAAGGTGCCTACTTCATAGATAATGATACCGGGCCCTTCTATTGTTGCTGCTTCGTAATGAGAAAAAAAAATCGAGTAATACACAAACGTGCAAATATGTAAATTCTCCACATTGTTACGAAATACGATTATTTTATGGATAGGTGGGGATTAACACGTGTTGCTCATGGTAACAAGGATGGACCCGCAAGTGCATAAAATTATACAATACTAGAGGAAGCCCGGGCTACGCACGGTTGGTGTTAGATGCACCATTTCCAGTATTTTGGATGTTGCACCGAATTAAGTTTCTTTACTCCTATTTTCGCACACACTGGCTAAGAAACGCTTGCACAGAATTAAGTTTCTTCAATCCAATTTTTGCGCACACTGGGTGAAAAACGCTGATTTTCGTTCGCTTCGCTCACTCAATCAGCGCATCCCATGGCTCAAATCACTGGATGCACCGTTTTAAAAACTGGCATGCTCAAGCATCGTTCCCGGGCACAACGCAGCATGTTTTCCCGTTTGCCCGGAGCTCAGCTCTGCAAGCCTTCATCTGCGAATTAAATAAGCCATAGCATCGTTTCCAGCTGCAAATTTCATTTTGTCCATCAACGATCAACGGTTTGGATGATAGTTTTAAATCCTTAGCACGTGCACCAGGAATTGTTAGGCACCGTAGCAAAGACATTACACGTGCACGAAAACAATGAGAAGCGATTAAAGTGATTGTCCGGCCTTTTACCTTTTTTCTTATCGGCTCTTTTCTTATCAGCTCAGCCGGGATCCAGAATCATTATGTAGATTTAATTTTCGAAAGTGCATTGACTCTTGGTCACCTAAAACCAAAAAACAACGCAAACACTGATGCATAGTGAGAAACGGACAAAGCCTAAATGTTCTGTGTTGGCGAGTATACTTACAATAAAACAAGATGTGCACAATTAAAACGCCGTAAAATTGTGATTGACGGCCCGTCAGCACGCCATCTTGAAAATCTCAATGCAGCGAGCACTGACCTCTACACATTAATCATTGGGAGTGAGCAATGATCAATGCGTAGAAGTCGGTGCTCGCTGCGTTGAGCTTTTCAAAATGGCGAGGTGAATGGTCGTTAATCACCAAATTATGGCGTTTTAATTGTGTACACCTCGCTTTATTGTAAGTACTCACCAACATACAACATTTAGGCTTTGTCCGTTTCTCACTATGCATCAGTGTTTGTCTTTTTTTTTGTTTTTTTTTTTGTTTTAGGTGATCAAGAACGTAATGTTCTTTCGAAAATTAAGTACTGTGTGATTTTATGCACTTATGGGTCCATCCTTGTAACCATTTGTAACCAGGAGCAAGCTAATTTGTATTTGAATTACCACAACCATGTACTTCTGATTATTGAGCTGGTTTGATAAATTGTCACGAGCATAACAAAATTAACGTAATAGGAAACGTACAATTGTGTTGGCAAAATGCTGTCTTACTGAAGTTAAGCTAACCATGCTGTAATCACCTTTCCGAACGGGAAAAAAAAATAGAAAGGTTTCGCGTGCGTTCTGTTGATGGTGATGCCGCTGCAACTTGCTAAAAGTGTCCTATTCCGATTTTTAAAAATCAATCGGAAAGGCGATCTGAATCCACTTTTTCATCAACATATACTGAAATAGTTTATTGTTGATGGCTTTCTGGCAAGGTGTCAATTTCTTCGGTCGATCACTGGAGTGTCAGATTCGATAGGCGTCTTGGGTCCCGGCTGTACATCTCTGGATTCTGACAGACCCGGGTTCAGTCCTTGTGAAGAGAAGTGTATATGTACGGGGTTTTCTCTGCTTGTTTCCCGCTTGTTGCATGAGGGTTTCCTCCGGGTACTCCGGTTTCCTCCCTCATGCGGCAAAAAACAGTTGTCATGATGGTGGTATCTTCCGCGTAACGTCTGCCGCTTGAACCTTAATGCTCTAAGTTGATTGGCCGACGCCTAGTATTATATCACTACTCTAGTTGCAGAATCGCCCAAAAAAAATTCCACTCGTTACTCCAAACATTAAAACAGATGCACACCTACGCTCTATAAAGTGTCTCAAAAGAACTGGACAAAAGTGGGGGAAAAAAGGCAAAAAATGTGAAAAATTACTAAATTGTTGCTTGAGTACATTACATCCTGCTGTCTGCAGGTTTGTTAATAGTCAAATTCTGTGCATCCGGGGCTTAAAGTGGCACTATCACCGATTGAAAATCGTACGAAAATACCGTGGCATTTAGCGGCAGTGATATTGTTAACTTTTACAGCTTGCTGCGCCCAGGTGCAACGAGGACGTACCAAATTGTCACTCAATAATTAAGAAGGCACGTGCTTGTTTGTTGTGTTAAAGAATTGGCGTTGTGTATTCCTTTGCTTGATGCAAGCAAGTGCAAGATGGTACTGCACAGATGCGCTAGATGTTGCCAAATTCTGCAGACTTTGAATCGGTGATAACGCCACTTTAATTTTTAGTTATCAAAAATGGTGATTTCATAGAAATCATTCCTTATCCAGTATACTCATTTAGACTGATTTACATCAACTCGTACTAACATGGTATTGGGATGACGTACTTCTTTCTAGATTACACGGTTAAGTGTGTACCGAAACTGCAGAGTCATTAAAAATTCCAATTGGGAAGTATAAACACTACATACTGAAGCGCCACAAAGTTTTTGAGCAAAAATGCCTTCAGCAATAATGTTTCTTTACCATACCTGAGTCAACATTTCAACTTCTTCCTTATTGCAGTAGGGAAAGTGTATGTTGGGTAAATAACGCTGAGCTCCTTGTAGATTCTGCGTTGCAGCAATCAGGTTGTTTCTGGTATCTTCTGCAAGACTGTAGCGGGCTTCCAATTGACTGAAAACAAACAAATCCTATTAACAATTTATTTTAATAAGTAACGGTTGCTTAGCGTAGGCTGCAAAGTTAAGTCTTTTAAAGGGTATTAAAGGTAATATACACTTACGCGTTTCAATATTACAGTTTCATAACAAATTTTAAATGTTTGAAAGAAAAACTGATCACCATTGCAGACAGCATTTTATTACGGCAAGAAAGAATGCAACATTTTAAACTCCATTTCTTGCCACTACACTACGCTTTACAGGCCAATCACACTGCTTACGAGATCGCTGACTTATTTAAGCTTCTGATTTACATCAACCCATACTGGTAGCATTGTGGCCGACTGCTGCTATGACAACCAATCAGGCAGTTATTCCCAGCCGTTTGTTGTTGATCGTAGCAAATGCAAGATTTCATATTTTTCGTAAGCAGACTGACGTCACCCATCGACCAACCAATGGAAGTTCGCATTACCACGAGGAGAAATGCAAGAAGGTGGCCGAGAAAACTTTGAAGCATCCACTGATGTTCTTCACCTTCACGAACTTCGCTGCTAATGGTCCATAAGCTACAGGGTTTAGTCCAGTTGAAACGCAGTTACTTCCTATACATCTGATACATTGAGTTACTGACAATTACCGACTTGAAGAATCTCCTGTCTGTTATAGTAACTTAGTAGCCAGTAGAATTCCACGGGAATCGTGAAGGTAACAAAATTCGAATTATGCACATCTATATACTCGCATTATGCATGTGGAGCCAAACTAGCGATCATCTTTGCATTCCTATACACATTTCAAACAAGCAGATTCCTATGGTCAATTACAGTCCCATGCTGGAAAGGTCAGTCAGGATTATAGGAAACAAAATGGCCAAAGCATTATATATGGCTTAGTATAGACTTTGAAGGCAGAGAGGAGAGTGGAAAATATTAATGGTCATTATTTATCGCCAGAGGACCCCGGAGGAAATTGGTGGGGGGGGGGGACATGAATTTTTTTGACCCTCTCAGGGGGTCTCAAGTCCCATCAAGAGAGGGGATCAGACAGCCAAATGGTGGATACGTGAAAGGTATACACTTCTTCAAAAGAGAATGCGCGCAAATCAGTTAGTCTTACCTAAGTGGACCAATTTTGAGAGGACTTGGTTGGACCAATTTGAACCAATTCTCAAAATTTGGCCCTCCCTCCCCCAACACACCCCTTACTTCAGGATTTGTTGGTCGTATATGTAGGTATCGGTTATACGTTTTCCATTCGGTCGAAAACGAGTCAGTGTTCAATCCTCCATGAACGTAAATTTGGATTCGAATACATTCAGGATGATTTAATTTGGGTTTTGTATTGGATAGCATATATGGCGTGTCATTTCGGCGAATTTAAAATCGTTCGTAAGAAATGATTCCTTTTGAAGTCAGCAGCGCGCATAGGGGTGTAGTTTCAATCTCTTTCCCATTTCAAATCTAATTTAAAAACTTATAGTTTTGGGAAAGTGGGAGGCTTCCACTGGGAGTTGGGAGGTAGGGGCTGGGTGGTGATTGCGTAATGGTCTACCGCAAAATCCAAATTCGATCCAAATTGGAATCAATACGGCGACGAATGAACTCGCTTGTAATTTAGTCGTACGGTGTATAATTATGTTACGGCCGATAACTTTTTGTTTATGCTCTAAAGAATTTAGTCATGGAGTTCTCTCTAAGACAATCGTGTTGACCACGCACGGTTGGAGGCTCCCGAACGACCAAGTCCTGATTCCGGTAATTTGTCCCCATTAAAGTTTTAAGAGAAGTTTTCCAGAAAATGGAAGCTCTTAATAAGGGAAAATGAGCGAATCTTTTCCGTCGGTTTTTTTTTTCTGTTTTTTTTTTTTTTCCCTTATTTGTTTGGCTGTTGTTGCCTGTCCCCCAAATCAAGAAATAATCAGCCGTAATATTACTGGAGGCGAATCAGTTCGCGTCACTGATCATTTTCAGAAATTACATGGTCCTATTTTGTCGTCTCATTTTCTAATGATGAATCATTATAAGCCAGAAAACATCCTTACAATGGCAACTCATTACAGTTGTGTCGTTGCTGTCTTCTTTATAATTAGGATACACGGCTGGACCAAAAACGTATATATTTTTCACTTTTTGACGGGTAGATACTTTTGGCCGTGTGCTTTTCTTTCTGGTTCCTGAAAAGGACATATGTCTAGAATTCCAAGTAGAAACCGATTAAAGTCACCACTTTGTCACTAGATCTTATAGGCACTCGCCATTTCTTAATGTGTACTCGCCATACAGCTAACAAATCTTACACGATGCGGTTTTTTTCTAATTTACGCATTTACGAAATTGTATATACCTAGTCCTTGTAAAGCTAAGCGTTAAGGGCGGTTTTACGCAACGATAATTTTCACGCTCACGAGCTTTTACTCCGATAATACTAAATCTGCTGGCTGCTTTTCGCCTTTACAGGGGCATACGGCTTTCGAGTTGTCTGCACGTAGAAACCATGGCAACAACACGGAAGCAGAACTTCTCCTCGTGCCTCGCCACACGACGTACGATGCGTGCGGCATGACGGCGTCGATTTATGAAACCAAGAAAACCATTTTTACTGCAGTTCAAGAGGGCGAGCTGATTTCTGAATGCCAGCATTCGATGGTTTGTTTCGGATTCGATAACCCCGAAATGCACGTCATGTTGGATTTTGAATTCTCGCAGCTATTTGATTTACCGTCGTCTGGTCACTGCCAGAAGCGTTCTTTGTACAAAAATAGCAAATTTCGGAAATAGCGTGAAATGACAAGAATGGTGTAGCAATGTTTAAAATTAATGTTTCACTTTGTTCTTTATCCGTGTTGTGATTTATAATACAGTTAATCTGTTATGTGTTACCGCATTCATTTAGTAGAAACTGGAAACTAATTGTAAATAAATAACGGTTGACTAGCAACTAGCGTTTGTCTAACGAGAAGGACTCGTCGCGTAAATGCGACCTAACGCCGGAAACCAGTGATCTCTAGTTAGCTTTTTGACGCGCTCCCAGCCGAAGCCGTGGGTGCAGTCATCTCTAGCGTAAAGTATTCCAGATATATCGCTACTTGAAATTCAGTCACTATTGCTAGTCGTCTTTTTGGAGATTCGGGTAAATTAAAGTAGCCATCTGTTGATTTTCACTCAACAGCTGGCGAGTGCAACCGTCATTGGGAAGAGGTGCAACACGGCCTATTCATGAGCAAACAACGCTATTTGGACTTTTTTACAATAATATGCCTTATTTAACTCTGAATACAGGAAGAACGATTGAAAACCGTTGTCATAAAGCATTTTATAAAATGACTATCTGATTACTAAAAAAAATTACTTTCGCCGCCTCCCAAAAAATGACTTTTAAAACCCACACCTCTCATTAAACTTTAACAATCAGTACCTTCCCAAACCACCGAACAGAGCGAACAGAACGCACCACTGTTAGAGACAGTTTGGCTCCAAACTTAACGTCGCGCGTGCGCAGTAACGTTGCGTCAGCCGTTTAGTACCTTCCGAAATTGCGATCAGAGCTCAGCAAAATCAACAAGCCCAACAAAGCACTCGTTACGTCATACCTTTAACGTGACCAGGCGTGGGTAATTGACTGGACCAGGCTACGCTACTGGAAGTCACCAGGCACGAGCAATGCAAAATTGCGAAACATCTCGGAGAGGTGGTTGCGGTGATTGCCACTGATGGAGCTTTTGAGCATGCGCTAGGTACCGTAAACGACTTATCGCTGACTTTGATTGACGTAAGCAAGCCACATTAAGACGGCTATACTAGGGAATGAGCTGAACTGTCGCCAACAGTGGTGCGTTTGGTTCGTTCTGTTCGGTGCTTTAGGAAGGTACTACATGAAAAACGTTAAATTGTGTGTTTAACGGGCGGTAAAATTTATAATGTGTATTATTTGCAGAAAAGAAGTCTGATAAATAAAACAGAAGAGCGCGTATTTTTTCTTTGCGTTTGGGAAGCGTATAAGTCTTACGGCCCATCGGCCGTATAGACCTCCATACTACTGTACTCCCCCCTCCAGAAGCCAAAAAAAAGATACCCTGGCGTGAATGATCTGCTTTGTCAAACGCTTAACGAACTAACCCTAATAATGACCAAACTTTAGTGTGATGGTTCTTGACGTTTTGCTAGGCTGATGGTTATCCTTTACTTTCACTGGTAAATAATGTTGGCAGTGGTTATGTAAGGTCTTATTGTTATTGGCATTGACTTTTAATTAACAAACTTTATGTTGAGAGAGGTAAAAAAAAATGATTCTACATCTTGATTTTTTTAAATGTGTCTTTTTTTTTTTATCATTTTAGTCATCTGTACAGCCGAAACGGCTTTGTCAGTCTGTCCGTCCGTCTGTCAGTCGCCTTCTTCAACTTCGGAAGGTTACCCGATAGAGACAAACTGTTTTCACCATCAGATTCAGCAACCAAAAATGTGTTAATAGCAATTGAAAAAAAAAACCAGAAGTATCAAGCGGAAGTGGCCTACAGGTTACCGGAAGTGGCCAAGTAAGCCCGTCATCTATGGAATGCTGCCAGATAAACAAACGGTTTTCACTATAAGATTCAGCGGCCAAAACTTACTTAAAATGAATATTTAAAAAAACCGGAAGTATGAAGCGGAAGTAGCCCACAAGTGACCGGAAGTGGCCGAGTGAGTACATCATTTATGGAACGGTACCAGGTGGACAAACTGTTTTCACCACTAGTTTCAGCGTCCAGAAATTAGTTAAGATGGATTTTTTTTTTAAACCGGAAGTATGAAGTGAAAGTAGCCCGAAAGTGGCAGAAGTGGAGGAAGTGTACAGAAGACCGGTTGCTACCAGTTGTCGAATTATGTATTCGCTATAAGCGCGCTGACAAGCTTCGTAGCGGATGTACTAAAACTGGAAATAAACTTAAAGATAACTCGAATACTCACTTGTACGTAGATCGTGGGTTTTGGTGGCAAATCTCAGACTAGATGTTCAGTGGCGTAAATAAATATTTTTTGGGGGGGAGGGGACAATTACACATTTTATGCCCCCCCCCCCCCCTTCAGTCAGTCAGTAGCGTAGACAAGAATGACTCCAGATTGAGAGCATGTTTTAACACACTTAGTAGTACGGTTGTTTTGTTACGATTTTTTTTTGCAATGGAATTAGCTTCAGCCCATAAGTTCAGCCCCCTCGCACACGTCACTTCCTACCGTCTTTCAGTAACACATTTCTCACAATCACACCATAACATATTTACTGATAATCTTGTAACATCTAAAGAATGGGGGGGGGGGGAATTGAGGCTTAATGGCGCGTCGACAAAGTGGTCATTAGCGCCAACCTCAGTCACAATGCAGTGGTCCGGGTTGCCACTGCACCACACATTACAGAGATGTTATTCAAACCCCTAATCTAAATCGTGTCATACATCTGTACCTCCTGCAAAAATTGAAAAACACCGGACAGGAGGACAGATTTATCGCCCAATTGACGCACAATGTCATGCGGAAGATGGAAACGACGACGAAAACCATCAAGATGGCAACAATCAACAAGGAAGTGCCGGACCGTAAGTGGCCGCCGACACCAATCACATTCAGGAGGGTCAACCCCCCGCAAAAGGAAACATTGAGTAAGTCGAGTGTGACCAATGCGCAAACGGGCCAACACCACCTCCTCACGGTGACTGCGGCGACACGCCGAGTGCCATTCCTCAACAGTGCCTTTAATAGCTCGTAATTTATTGCCGTCCTGCCCATCCCACGAGGCTTGCCAAAAAGCGTGTAACCTCAGACGCAGAGTTGGAAAAGCGTCCGAGGGAACAAGGCTGAGATCCCTTCCGAGAGGGCCAGAAAGGGCCCCTTTTGCTGCAGAATCCGCTTGCTCATTTCCACCTATCCCAACATGGCCCAGGATTCCAGCAGAAAAGCACGGTTTTCTGCTGGCCAGGCAAGCGGGAAAGCAAAGCTTGGACACGTTGTGTCAAGGGGTTCCGAGGATTGTAATTCGCCAAGGACTCCAGGGCACTCATGGAATCGCTAAAGATAATGAAATGCGTGCCCTGAAGGCCAAGGATCCATTCCACCGCCAAACCGAGAGCCAAAAGCTCTGCAGAAAACACAGAATAGCCTGATGGAAGGCGATGGGCAACCGTCACTCCCTTACAAACACAAGCACAAGCCACGCCAGCGTCTGACTTCGACCCATCAGTAAACAGCCGCTGATAACAGGCGTACTGAGAACACAGCCGTCTAAAGAATGGTGAGGAAGATTAATAAATAGTATAGTTGAGAAAACGAGATTAGAGAAAACAAGAAAACGTACGTCCACTTCCTTTTTCAAGAACACTTTTTCAAGAACAATAAAATTATAAGACCAGAGAACGAACACATACGCGTATAATCCAGACAGTTCAAACACCACGCTTAGCGCATCCACAATACAGGACCTGCTGTATGTAGCAAGCCTCAAACCCCCCAACTCAAAAAATGGGTTTACCATTGAGACTGGCGAGTGAACTACAGCTCCTTAAAACATTTTCAACGTGTGTTTATATTGAATGAGTGATTCAGGATGCCAGCCCCCTTGGTTTTATTATTCTTGAACCTTGGTATTGCTGATAATTTGTAGCAACCAATTTGCCTTTACTGAACAAATAATTTTCTTGAATTGTTTAATGCATGGGTGGGAAAAAAAGATTTTGAAGAAAATAACGAATACACAGTGTTCCAATGAATTTTACGCCCCCTTCGGCTGTTCTTGCGGGGAGGGGTGGGGTGACAATCCCTGGGCTTCTTCCCCCCCCCCCCCCCCCGAAGGAGATGACATGAGCGGTAAGTGAAATTTTAGGGGTCCTACAAGGTGACCTTTTTACTTACTGGTCATATCTTCTTTGAGAACCTCACCTCAGATCTGCCATCGCATAGCCACCGTGAAAATGGCAAGTTCGAATCAAAGCATTTTTCCCTACAGCAGGACTTAACCTATATTTACATCGGTAGCGGATCGATATCGGCTTAAAAACGTGCCGATACCGACACAACGTTTTGGTAACTTTGGCATCGGAAGAGAAAAAGACACACGGTTTGCGGCATTTTAAAGCAGAATTCGAATAGTTTCTTACTGGATAGCTTATATTTCCGGGTCGATAGGTCAGAATTTTTGTATTCGTAATGTAAAACAAAATTAATTTACATTATAACAATCAAGTAGCTTACAACAATCAACCAAATTCAGTTTTGTATTGACAGCTCCTCGTGTAATAGTTTAACATACTTTTCAAAGGGTTCAAAGGGTTTAACGAGCGTTAACCACTCCTGGTTATCTGCCCGAAGCCCTAAAGCCCTATGTCTGCAACAGCCAGATTCCCCACACATACTTTTTTTGTTTCTGTAAACAGTGGCAATGAATCTGACAAATATCTCACATCAGTAAGTATCGGGTCGGTATCGGATCGGTTAAAAATGGTACGTTCAATTCCTATTTTCTCCCGACCCTTACTAAAAAGTCTAGTAGGATTTAAAATTAACTCGGTTTAACTTTAAGAGAAACAGCGTTGCTTCGGATAAGTTATGTCTCGCAGAAACAGTATTTAAGTAAAACAAATAGACTCGAACAAAAAATAAATAATAGCAAAAACGTTGAGCTAAAAATGGGCGGATTGCCACGTGACATAGCACACGTAGACATTGAAAGCTTTTTTTTAAGCTGATAAAAAATTAATATCAGATACCGTTTTTATTAAATTTATTTTACTACACGCATAAAAAAAGGTATACTCGAACGATCACGAAACTTTTCACTGTATCGTATGAAATTTTTATTAACGAAAAAATAGTGTTCGCATGAAAAATTAAAACCGTCTTAGATGTATTTCGTCTCATAAAGGGTTTATGAAATGCGTCTATTGACTCTTTGGGAAAAGGAATTTTCTTTTTTTTTTACTGTTTTCTTTGTGGACTTTAAAAAAAAAACGAAACACGTATTACGTATTAAAGTTTAATCTCCAAAATCGAAGTTGTCGCTTTTTTTCCCCCCTTTTTACTCCGTGCTAAGCCAAACCCAAATCTTAATGTGACGACACAGAAAGTCGATTTGATCCAATCTAGAAACCTTGTCACGAGGCTATTCAGACCGAACGAGGCTAGCCCAAATAACGGACGAAATCGAACTCTTTAACTCTATTGGTGGAAATTTTACATTTTCAAAAAGTAAGAAAAAAAATGCATAACGATAGAGAAAATATCAAAACGGCATTCGAAAGTAAGTGGTTACCGAAGAGGCTACTTAATTTTTCACCAGTTATCGTTTAATATATTTTGATTGAAAAGTAGGGAGACACACGTTGGATGTGGGAAAGTGTTTTGTGCACAGGTCACCCCTTGTGTTTCAAAATAGTGATTTAAATGTGGTGTGTGCTAATTTCAATGCCCAATTTATAATCCCGAATTTAAGTGCTTCTGTGGCCTCCATTTTTAACTTTAATGAAGTTAAAGCCATTAGTATTAGTATAGTTATTTCAATGGCGATATCTAGGTTTCGTTGAAAGGTTGAGATGCGTTTTTTCTAACAAGGTAAAAATTATTCACTGTAAATGCGGGCCGAACTAGGCCTGTTGGGAGATAATGTGACAGCGGTGAAAACGTGTAGTGATTTATGAATATTCAGGCTTCTTAAGTAATTGAAATGGGCACACTAAAACTTTTTTGAAAGGTGGGGATGTCTTTTTCCCAAAGAAACTAGTAATGATTCTATATTTAGTTAGGGGCTGCACTACACCCATTTGACGACTCCCAAGCAACGTTGAGTGTTGAAAATGTGCGGTAATTTTAGCCTTCAAAATACTTCTGGATCGAATCGACCTAAATGAAAGATACTAGGATTGAAACTCCCCTTGAAATTGGCCTATAAAAAGCCTATAACTAGCCTATAACTAGCCTATAAAAATGGGAATGAAACTACTTTTTGTGTTTTTTCCACCAACGCTAATCAAAATTATTTAGGCTACCTTAAGTAAGGGTAATCCTTAAATGTATAGTGATTTTCGATTTCAGTGTACTCCATCACTGCTTTAAATATATATATTTCGGTGGGATGTGTCCTTTCTGAAAGGTGGATATGTATTGTTTTCAACGGCGCTAGCAACGATCCTTCATTTCACTACGCCTATTCGAAAACACCCTGTGACATTAAAGCGATGAAATTTTAGTTTTTTTTTCCATTCCAAGAAAATATAACTAACGCACAGGATGATAGCACCATGTAATCCTAAAAAAAAAAAAGACGTTATGTTGACACCATTGAATCTTCACACAGGCACTTTATTTAAAGTTCAGCAATATTTCGTCCTCATATGGAGGCCTTCTTCAGGCGTAGAATCATCAAGTTACCATGCAGAAAAACGAAACTGCAGTGAAGTGTATGTTTATACCAAGTAACCAGTACAAATTAACTAAGGCTGATAAAAGTTAATTGAGTGGTGCTCAAGAGACTGAACGAGCGTTTTTGCTTAGCATTTGGAACATTTTACTTTTTAGCCAGAGTACGAAAAAAAAAATCCGATCACGCGTCACAGCTTTCACCAATTACATTCTGGATTCGATAACCATGTCAGACCGAGCTCCATTATTCATATGATCTCCGCGAAACTAACCTACGAACGGTACAGAAGGGTATCAGAACTAAAAACTTGGATCTAAAAAATGACTTAGCCTCTGAACTTGGGTGGACCTGGTAGTAAAAAAAACTTTAAAAAAAAACTGTTTCAGCCCGAACTCCAGGCAAAATAAAACATAAGCATTCTACTCCATAAATAAAGGTAGATTTTCTTTACGTCAAATGAAGAAAAAAAAATCGGCCTCATCTTAAAACCACAAACAAAAATTTTAAAAACAGCGTGCGCGCGTCAAAGTTTTTTTTAGTTCCACTCTTGAGAACCAATTAATTAATTTTTTGCGACCCTGTTTGTGAATGCTCTCCCTAGTAACTTGGTGCTTTCACACCTGAAGATGGTAACCACCGACGGCGAAAGTATTGCTGTACGATTAATAAAACCCCTGTTTGTGGGATTGCGTGGTGTCGGCGTACATCACCAGCAAGTGGAAATAACTAAGCTTTTTCTAAAGGTGGGCATGTGTTCTTTCCAACTAACTAATGAAAATAATTTACGTTGAATTGGGGCTGTCATTCGCCCGTTTAAAAAGAAAGTAGTAATTTCATGAAGAGTTATATGTTTCGAATTCTTTTACTCCCTAATTTAACTTAAATCGTTGCCACTCACAATATTTAGTGGGAGCGAATGTGGTGTTTGTTCATGCACCTTTCCATCTATCTCAAGTGGCCCTAGCCTCTCTGTTTAGCAGTTAAACTTATTAGCCACTTAGTGGCAACACACATGTGCCTGTCATTATGTAGTGTACTCTGGATAACCAGAGTGCATTGTGGCCAGTAGCTATAATGTTTATCATACAAAAACGCCATTTATAAGGGTAAAGGGACCCATCAAGTTTTCGCCATAGAAACTAGTGATATCAGAGCCAAAATGGCTGCCACCAAGTTTATGGTCCCAACCGTGATCACTCAAGCTTAACTGAAAATCACCAAGGCGTCAGTTAAGATTGAGCGATCAGGATTGGGACGGAATAATTGGCGGCAGGCATTTCGGCTCTTGTATCACTACTTTCTACTGCGAAAACTTGATGGAGACCTTTACCCTACTGGGATTTTGTATAATATCACTCCTTTTGGTTTTATGGTTTTTCTTTAGTGCATGTATGGATTATGAGCTCCTTAAGAAATATTGTTAAATCGTTTCCTGAAGAGCCCAAAGAAAATCGTCATTTGGTATAATTTTATGATCGCCGATGAATTATATTTCGAATAAAGTGCCCGTTGAATTACATTTGATTGTAAAACAGAAATAATTGGCTATGATAAGTTAGTTTTGTTTAATTTAGGCTTATTTAAAATATTTTGTCATTTTAGAACAGTTTAGTAGATGATGAGATTGTTAATTTATTTTAGATAAATTACAATTTCAATAATATAACATTTCAATTTAATTATTATGTATGTGCAGCCCAAAGTGTATTATGGTCAGTAACTCTCCACCCAAAACCCAAACTGGTAACAACACCCGCCAAATTTCCAAAAAACGGTCGGGCTTTGAAGGTAGTGATATCATTCAACAGGGAAACGCCGCCAAGGTTAATCCTATTAGCCAAGGTAATCGCACCGACTAATAGTTCGAAAGTTAAATGAAAACTTGAAGATTGCTTCTCGCTGTAGCAATCTTCAAGTTTTCTTGTAATGTCTAAAGTATTATTGGGTGCGATTAACTTGGCTAATAATATTAACCTTGGCGGCCTTTCCTTGGTTGAATGATATCACTACCTTAAAATGCCGACCGTTTTTGGAAACTTGGCAGGCTTTTCTACCAGATTTGGTTTTGAGTGGATGTCACAACTTTCATAGGACTGTGAACGTCCATAAGGTTACACCATCTGTTTAAGTTGTTTCAATCCCATTTTTGCACACACTGGCTAACAATCGCTGATTTCGTTCGCTTCGCTCACTCAGTCAGCGCATCCCCTTCAGCTGTTTTGTTTATCCCTGCACCTTCCCCTTAATTTTTCAAGATCCAGCCATAACCATTTACCTGGCTGCCGGTCAGTCCAACACCTGTCTTCTAGTTACTTATTTCTACTTAGACTTCTAGGTGTCACTTCATGTAGACCCCATGAACAGCTGAATATAAGGTCACTATATTCAGTGGTGGCATGATTTCTTAAAAAAACATGTAGAAGCACAGTTTGATGGGTTGTTTAGGTTAGACCTCTAATCATTCTGCAGAGTTCACTGGTCCGTTGTCGGTTGTTCGTTGGTCGGTTGTGCAGCTGTGACAGGGGGTTATTTTTAGTGCTGTTGGTCGTTGCAGTTCCCCGTTTTTGTCGTTGTTTGTCGTGGCGATCTGAACCAGCTTTACGATGCCGGAGTGGAGCAGTGCTGTCCGTCTTCTGGCACGACAAAGGCTTGACTATAGTGTGATTAATTATTTACTGATTTACCTTTGATTTACTGACATACTTTCATTTATTGATTTAATGATTTACCTTTAATTTACTGATTTACCTTTTGATTTATAGTTATTTACAAGTGATTTACTGATTTAAATTGATTTACTGATTTACAACGATCTCCTGATTTAGGATGATTTACTGATTTACACGATTTACTCTTGATTTACCAGTGATTTACTGATTTGCTTATGATTTATTGATTTACAATGATTTCATGATTTACACGATTTCCCCTTGATTTACTGATTTGCTCCTGATTTATTGATTTACTGATTGCCCCCCCCCCCCCCCAGTAAATCCTACGGTGTCATGATTTACACGCATGTCGGACCCCTCGGTTCAGTCGCTGACAGATTAAAGGTACATTCCTCCCTGTTGGCTTTCCTGTCTGGCTCAGTTTTGCAACAATAGTTCAGACGTGATAAATGTTGCAAAGGCATTCATTTTCCTACTTTTTCCCTCGCTCACCAGAAACGGGATTGTTACATTCACTCTCGCCTGTGTAAATGTAGCAATGAGCTATTTACAGCAGTTTACTCGAAATTAGTAAGAAGGTGGGTCCTTTTAATGCGTTCTGAAACAATTCCCACGTTTGGGACAGTCCGGCTTGCGTTTCATAATGCGTTTTGATTCCTTTGTTGGTCCAGCGCTGTGTCGATTCATGCACTGGCAAGAAATCCAGGGTTCAGACAGCCACATTAAAACCTTGAAAGAGCCTAAATTGAGGCATGCAAAGCCTTGAACCCTGGAAATTTTTTTTTTAAATACGCCTTTATCCTTGATATGCTCTGAGAACTGCTTAATATTCTGTAAATCTTGGACTTGTCATGAACCTTTGGGAGGAAAATTAATATAACATTGAAATCTGCAAGCCATAACTCATTTCTGCAAGCCATAACTCATTTTTCTATGTTGCTGTAGCCAACCACGGAGCACCTTGTATCTATCCGGTGCTGTCCATCACGCAAGCATGACGCATGTTTCAACCTCGTCAACGCCCTCATCGGCGTGTGCATAGTTGAAAGCATCTTTCCACTTACTGCACCTTGCCTTTAGCCAAGTTCTCATAATCGATGTGTGATCCGTTCGCACGCCGCCGCGCGATACGTTTTAGTTTGAACTTATTGGCCCGTAAGAATAAAGATGAAGCAAATGTTCACATGCAAAAGGTAGAAAGAAAAGATTTTGCTTGAAGTAAATAGTACGAGTAAAAGCATTTCCTCTATAATGATTGCCTTTTGCTTGGAAGGAAACACTTCAATCTGTAAGCAAAAAGTCATTGGCAAAACCGCGCGGCTGGCTTTGCTGCATTGCAGGGTTGCTTGTACGTGTAGCGGTCACTTCCCTCTGCGGTTTATACGTACTCATCTCCGTGGATATTCGGATTTGGTATTCCAAGTTCCAAAATATGTACAGTCCGTTACACCAATGACAGTTGGGAAGCGATATTTATTATGCCATAGCGTTTTGGCTTCCATTATGCCATTATGGAGCGGAGGGGAATTTAATCCAGTGTTCAGTTTGTGCAATTATTTTATGAACCGCGTTTTGAGAGCTCGTGACGCTGACAATTGTTCAACCCTGAGTTTCTACCGTAAGTCTTTTTTGATATCCTGGATCAGATAGATAGATACCTAAAAACATATCTCCATTTTTTGTCGAGATGTGAGTGCACCGCCATGAAATTCTGCGGCTGTGCAGGCAGAGAAGGTACTGGTTAGCCCACACCACGTTTTCTACTTAGTGACTGTGGATTAGTGAGGAATGAGACTTGTAGTGTTTAACATTTCGTAAATACACTGCTTCCGTCATCGTAATGTGAACCACAGCCGTCGTAGGAAGGTGTGAGTCTGGCTCTGACCAGATGCGTCTTTTTGGAAGGATTTGCTCGCCTCTTTGAGCAAAAGGTTCTTTTTATTCATAAACCATTTACTTCTTGAGCAAAAAGGGAAAAATGCATTTTGCTTCTGACTCAAGAGTAGAAGGTTTTCCTTGTTTTTTTTTTATTCATAGTACTGGAAGGATTTGCTTCATATTGTGAAATTGGAAGGTTATCCTTTTTTTTAATCATACGGCCCAATAATTTACGAAGTAATCAGTGGGGAAGATCAAAGGATGACGTTGCGTAAGATAGTACAGTTCGACGTTTCCTGGAAATGTAATCTCGAAAGCAGAACTGCTTATATTGTAAAAAAAACACAAGTTGAGGCTGTTGACGTAGAACTTTAGCGAAAATAAATGGTGGTGAACAAAAACGCTACAAAGACTTTTTTGGGCGAAAAGTCTGCTTAAATTTGGTTGTTGAAGTGCTTGAATTTTATTTCCTCAATGCCATGCAAACTGCGGAAATCTACTGCGCGATGGCCGGCCATGTTGGATCTAACAGAGGCCTTTCGGGAGGAATTCTTCATCGTATTGTCACAGACTATAAAACTATTGTGTGCGCGGTGTATCTTGAGTCCTGCAAGTATTTTGTGAGCGGCTACGTCTTCCTGGATGGGGTGGGCTTTAATCGATGGCCGCCATTGTTTTTGTAACCATCTTGGATATCAACAAGGCACTCTGCTATACTGAAAACGTACAGTCGATTATCTGTGTTCTTTCTGCGGAGAACTCAAGATAGGCCGCGGATACGAGTATTTATTCAAACGATGCCGGATTTAGCTAATCCAGGAAGCGTTGTTACCACGGCAACCACACCTTTGCCATCGCGGTTAAATTCCAGCTGCGAGCACGCAAAGGCGAGTCGTTGTGTAAACGCTGCCTTAGACAGTGTGTTCGTTTTGGCAGTAAACTCAGCACGAAACTATTACGCTCTCTTCAAATTTTTCGTGTGTCGACAACGATAAAAATAACTGATCCTGGCTGATTGTGCCGAAGCTGGCAGATATTAACCATTTGAAAATTTCTTCCATCGTTGAGAGGAAGCGTCGCGCTCGTGGCCATCTGCCTGTCGCATGGCCGGTGCCAAAATGATGAAGAACGTCGTAGCCAACCCAAAAATCCTAGCACTGAAACTGTCAAATCCTGTTTAGACTGTGACTTAAAGCAGCACCACGCCATCACTGGCGTAACCAAGAATTTTGTGTGGTGGGAGAGAAAAGAGAGAAAAGAGAAAAGAGAGAAAAATAAAATCCAAAATGGGAGTTCGAGCAATCAGCTGAGGGCTATAGATGGAAGGGGGAGGGGTGCTTTAACACATCGGAGCTGTAAAACCATTCATTTTCAGCAGTTTTAGCGCCTTTGAAACATTTAAAAAGTCGAATTCAAGATTTTTTTTTGGATTTGTAATTAATGCGTATTTGTGTGCTTTCGCCACGTTATACTCCTAACTTTAAGTATGGGGGTCCCGGGGCTAGACTGTGAGAATAGCTGTGAGGCTAGTTTTAATTTTTCTACTGTGAGGCTAGATTACGTAGGCGTTTCCGCCACGCTTATGGTTAACGCCGAAATTTTTGATAATTTGTTTAAAAACGAATGCCTATACTCTCAATCAGGATCTGATAAAAGGACACGCATCCACGTTGCGACTCTTAACTTCGCATTTCATCCCTTTTCACAAGGCCGTTTGATAGAGAAGCTGCAGGTTTCGCTTCTCGGCTCGAAGCGTTATCTAAGAAGCGTTATCTTCCCGGCCCGTGCAAGGACTGGCATGGGGTCGGGAGGTGAGAAACGCAATTTCTTCCCCAGTCGACCTTGGTGTTAACAAACCAACTCATTCGTAGCTTCAGCATCACTCCAAAGCTTCTACTCACCACAAGGCATTTGGTTAGATCAACAGCAACAGTAGGGATACTTCTTAGGCCCATTTATTAGTAGTAATATCACGAGAACGTATAGTTTTTTTTATCGATAAATCTTCGCAATCACTAGTTGCATTGTGAAACTGAAAAAAATACCGAGCACTTCCACGAGGTGTTTTTATCAACTTGGGAATGTAACGAGTGGTGGAGAAAATCTATCGATGCTTAAACTATACGCTCGAGTTGTATTTAAAGTGACGAGAATATATCGTCTCCTTTAAACATCAACTTTAAAATAAAGACTTCAACTTAGATAATGCAGTCTTGTTGTACTGCAGTGCTTTCTCGCTTGAATTCGCAATTCCTGTTTGCACGAAATAATGAAAGTGTTGCGAGATGCATTTACTGGTTCGTTTAGTGTTTATAGGAATGGTGTGTTCTATACCGCCGCCTTCATAAATAAAGCAGTTTTGTTTGTTTCCCTAACAATCAGTCACAAACTTACCGAAACCGAAAGTAACTCGCCCCAAAAGCAGACAAGTTATAGCTTGTTAGAGCACTTTAACCAAAGTGAATACGTGTATTATTTTTAATGAATATTTTGTTTCTTCGTTTTTAAAATATAATATGATCCGTAACAATACTAAGTTTTATGACAATTATTATTAATTTATTTTGTGCCATTTTCGAATTCAAGTACCGCGCAATATGTATGTACTGACGGCTGCCTTTACTACTAAGCTTCGCAGGGGGCTGCAACTGTAAACTAGAAACAATGAATTCCAAACCTTTGCAATCTGCAGACCTTCAGGTGCTACGCCAACGCCGATAACGACAAAATGGCGGAGCTAACTTCCTGTTCTCGTCTGAGTGAGATTCGCGAGAGGCCATTCCTACAATTTATTTACTAAATTATTGTAACGCCCTACGAAGAACATATCGGCAATTTCAGATTAAAACAACAATTTAAAAAAAAAAACAGAAGAAACGTGTCAGGCACCTGGTGTCCACGTTCTCGCCTCTGTTCTCGCCTGAATGAGATTCGTGCGAAATATATCATTCACACCTGCCTTAGTGTAGACAAGGCAATGCATACGAACCTATTACGGGCACATTCAGGTTGCCACAAATGTGGAAATGCTGTATATCTGAAAAGCGATGCATGCATCAATTTATAAAATCGAATAGCTTTTGGAAAATTAGTTCGCCTGTTCGGATAACTTCTGCTAACAGCATCACAGTCTAGCTGCATCCGTGTGTCTTTTACCCTAATCATCGGACTTAAGTTTCTGCAACATTCAGAACCCTCGCAAGCAGCATTCCATGCAGCGCTTGGTCGACGTCGATAAGGCCAACATGGTGCCAGCCAACTTCCGGTTCTCGTCTGAATGAGATTCGCGAAAGGTCAATGCTACAACTTATTAAATTTTATCTACAAAATTATTGTAACCCCTTATAAAGAGCATGACAGCAATTTAAGATTAAAACAACAATTTTAAAAATAGAAGAAATACGGCGGCCCCTGTTGTACTCCGTTCTCACCTCTGCTCTCGCCGGAATGAGATTTGTGAGATACACATCCCATAATTCATCATTTCGTTCGTAATTGTGCGACGAAGGCAACGCATATATTGGGCAGGTTGCCTCAAATGTGAAAACGCTTTATATCTTAAAAACGATGCAAACATCAATTTATAAAATCGAACAGGTATTAGAAAACTAGTACAAACTTTTGCCTGTGCTAGGATAAATTTTGCAAAGATTATCACAGTTTAACTGTAGTTATAGGTGTTTTACCCTACTCGTCGGACTAGAGTTTCTCCAACATTTTGCACTCCATGACAATCATCATGGCGGCTGCCATCACATAATCTAAAGCGGAAGTATCACACTTTGCTGCACCTTAAATCGTGCATCTCCTTCTCCGGTAAACGCAGTTTACCGGAGAAGGAGATGCACGATTTAAGGTGCAGCCAAGTGTGATACTTCCAGTTTACAATATATCGCAGTTTACCATATCTCGGGGGGGGGGGGGGCATGAGGCTTAATGGCGCGTCGACAGCTCGGTCATTAGCGCCAACCTCAGTCACAGTGCAGTGGTCCGGGTTGCCACTGCACCACACATTACAGAGATATTATTCAAACCCCTAATCTAAATCTTGTCATACATCGCCCTAGGAGAAAGGCGACTGTGGAACGTTCCCAGAATGCCATGCGAGAAGATGGGAAATAGTGACGCTTCACGAAGGGGGCTGAGGAGAGGGAGGTTTGAATGCGAAGTACGTCATCGATTTTAGAAAATACGCACGGGAGTTACTGTTAGCTTTCAAACTAACAGCGATGGCTCGGAGACAATTGGACAACGTCGTAGTAGGACTACAATTGGACTACATCGTAGTTAGTGAACACAAATGAAATGGAGCCAAATAATTTTAAGGATGTCATTAAAATGCAGGGAGTGGGAATGTTATTCCCCAGATGAATATTGCGTCACGTTTTCAAACTCAAAAATTCTGATAAAAGGGATTCTGATAAAAAGGAGAAATAATTCCGAGTGCGGCGATTTGAAAGGGTGGGGGTCAGGGGGATATAGAAGCTGGAGGGATGTGGGTTGGTATAGTTAAGGCGTCTGTATCTCTTGTAATCGTTTCTGGGAGGAGATCGATTAAGAAATTATTGTATATATAAGCAACGTTTTATTCAAAGTTCCTTCTTGTCTTTAGCGAAAACCAAAAAATAAAAAATAAGCGAAGTAATTTTTAAAATGTCATAATGTGGAGTGGGCTGGAAGGGGGGGAGGGTTAAGTCAAGACTAACAAAAAAGGGCCACGTCATTTTAGTGATATTGCAAAATAAATTCATCAGTCTTTAGACGGGCTATAGTATAGGGTCATATTAGCATGGAAGCTCTAGATTCGGGCACTATGCCCACCCCCCTTCCCATCTTCTTTGCCAATCATTACTCAACGTAGCGCATTATGTTATGAGATAGGTCGTTTACAAGGCCACAATTAGCCGAAATTAAAGCAACATACCGCCTGCTTTATAACAGCTACGCGTCGATCGCATCCGTGCATTCATCATAGTCAAGGTCAATTGAGACAGTAGCTTCGTTCCAGCGAAGAACGGAGCTACTGTCTCAGTTGGCATTGCGCCTAATAGACAAGCCAACGTGAACGCATTAATTGTGTCGTCACAAACCGGAATGATTCTCGTATTTTAAAATCACAATTATAATTTTCTAGGCTAGTGTCTTCTAATTTTGCTTCGGCGATCTATTGGAATAATTAATATTAATTTTTACCGCATTAGTTTTTTATAGTTTTATTCTCATGGTGATTATTAGAAAATTAGTACATGTATACACTGAGATGAAACGTCATGAGTATTGTAAGCGCGCAATGCATCATATACTGTGGGACGCAGTAATAAAGTTAACAATTATTCAACAGAAAATCTCCTAGACGCCACATTTTAAAACGGGTTTTTAGCAAGGGTAAAGACTAACGGTAAATAAATATACCTTTGGGGTCGTCCTTGATGTGGTGGATGGAGAAAAATGGCGCTGAGAGGTATATCCCTTTAAGCCGAAACAAAACAGGAGTCTGTTGACTATCACTTTTATTGCTAAACTTTGTAACAGTTTCGATGCTAAAACTAATCAATAGCGAAATGTCAGGAGAAATGTACGGAAACATCGCAGTAACCGGGAGCAAGATGAAATCGATATTATTTATATGATAACACACTCGTGTTTACGATGGCGGTTAAAACGCTCGCGATAAATGTGGTCAGGTCAGGGTTATTAGAGCACTCATAAGTTAGCGAGGTAGCTGTGTTGTATGGCGTTGCCATGTCTCGACATGATCGATCACCTTGAAATTTCTAGTGCTTTCATTTCGTCGCCGAGATACGGATCGTGGGAAACAATTAGTGCTTAGCGCATTTCAAACAAGGCACTCGACAAAAAATGAAATTTATCTTTTTTTAGGATAGCCCTGTACCACGAGCCACGGCTGTTTGATGTGACGTCATCATGAGTTAGCCACTGACGAACGAAAATAGCTGATCTTTGGCCGTCTGATTGGACTAGCCCAGTCACGTGATGTGTACGTCACGGCAAACAGCCTTGGCGCGTGGTATACATCTTTTATAATTATTGGTCGAATTCAAGAATCGTTTAAGGGAAGGGATAAACTGGGGTAGCCTTGACTGATAGCAAGGCGAGAACACTTGAACGTGTAAAATAAAATGTTTAATTTTCGGTGCTTAAGTTTTTCAGTAGTAATGTCATGACTTTAGCGACCCATTTTGGCGTCTAAGTATTACAGGGTTGAAAATATGGAAAACCTGGAAAGCTCAGGGAAAATGAAAATAGAGCCGAAATTTCAGGGAAAACAAGATATTTTTGAAAATCGGGGAAAAGACAGGGTAATTTGAAAAAAAAATTACCTTTGTGTCTGATCTGTTAAGTCCCATTGAATCAGTGATCAGAAACAAAATCCTAGGCTTGTAACAAATATTTTAATTTTGAGCTTTAAACCAAATCTTTGGCTAGTATCAATATCTATGATTAAAATACATTTAATCCCGTCTGGACTAGTCTCTAAACAGCTATTTTGTGGGATATTGGATTATTTTCGTACAAATATTAATAAAAACATTAGGTAGTGCCCGTTTCCGTAACTAAACATCTTGTAAACACCTGGAAATTGCCATTGAATGCACCTGGAAAACCTAGAAATGTCTGGGAAATTAAGAATTTAAAAATTGTCTGAACCCTGTATTATTGCTAAAACTCAGGCAAACGTCACTACCTCAGTCAGCCTTGCACCCAAGATGTGTCGCAACAATCAGATTTCCCTCCAAGGATAACATTATAGTTGTCACAGTACCAACAACAATTGTCAACGCGTCAACGTAACCTTCCATTGTAAACATTGTAAGAGCCATGCATTGCCTTGGCAACCAATTGTACTGCTCGAGCTCAGTGTAAACATTCCAATCTGCCCATAATTTGACCGACCAGCATCCGATAACTTTTCATCTACAATATTTGGCAAATATTGACTAGAAATTTATTCACCCCCCCCCCCCAACTTTCTCTTCTCCCCAATACTCCCAACTTAAGTAACATCATGTCCCCCTAACTTTCACAAATTTCACCCCCGTCAGATTCAGATCAGAAAGGAGGATCTTTGTAAAGTCGGTCGAGCATTCTTACTGAACCTGAACATCTTGTTCCATAAAATTACCATCCGTACAAAGGCGATCCAACTCGATCGTTTTCATCACCTGTTTCACATCAATTTTCGCCTCCAATCGCCATTCTACCAAGTCCCAAGATTCGTCCCTCCAGCCATTAGGGCGAAGTTTTTTTTTTATCGATAAACTTTCCGAAGCTGGAAAACTACCAAGCCCTTGAGCGAGATGTTTTTATCACCTTGGGAATGTAACGAGAGGGTTGAGAACATTTATCGGTTCTTAAACTAAGCTCGAGTGGCATTTGAAACGAGAATATACCGTCTCCTGGGTAATTTTTCTTCTCTAATGATCCACCACAAAATTGTCGAAAGTAGCCTAACTCACCGTGAAAGTACGATTGTTTTAGAACGAACATTAGTACCAGTTGCGGAATGGCAACCATTGTGAATCTGTGTTTTAATTTAATGAAAAATATTGTTTCTTAGATTTAAAACAGAATATGACCCGTAACGTTACTAAGTTCTACGAGAATTATTAATTTCTTTTCAACTATTTTACGCGTAAGTACCGCATTTAGTACGCAGTTGCTTCTACCACCACGCTTCGAATATTAGCCGCGCTTAGGCGGCTAATTTTCGGTAAGCTGTTGCGGGCTGAACGTTCTGAAACCATGATAACAGAAGATTTAGCTGCATTGTTGGGAAGCCAGATCGTGGCTCCGTGACTACCGGGTTCGTCGTATTTGTTTCAAAACCGGTTTACTAAATGTAGTTCTGGCATACTTGCGTTACGTGGCGGAGCCCAAGAAACCAAATATTTCGCTCATAATAACAACATGAAGGGACTAAGCTGACAGTTATATCTAATAAAACAACGTGTGCTCGTTTTATCTGCTTTAAGGAGGCGTGATTGGCTGGTGGCTGCCGTTTACTGGCTTTCCATTGGTAAGAGCCATTGGGAAAAAATGCAATGGAAAAAATGTACCAGACAAAAATGCAGATAAAAGGTCTGGAGACAAATAATCCAAGAAAAAGTCCTAAGTCCGTGGAAAAAAGTCCAGAGAAATTATGTCTGGGAAAGCAAAACCGTTGGGACGAAAAAAAAAGTAATTTCTTTCTTTTGTCATCTTTTCATGATATTGTATTATTGTAAGTTTACTTTTTTCCGGGACTTTTTACCCTGCATTTTTCTCTTCACGGATTTTTTTCAACAGACTTTTTCCACAGACATTTATCCATTTTTTAAAAGTTCCACAACCTTTTTTATCTCGGATTTTTTAATGCAGGTATTTTCTCTCATAATTTTTCTCATGTCCTGGTAATTTTTCCCTTGAACTTTTTTTTCTAGATTCGTCCATACTACTACTTTGCAATAGGCCTACTGGTAAAATGACATGATTTTTAAAAGAGCAGGCACACGGGACAACAATTATGCAAGCTCAGACAAGTTCACACTTTAATGATTTCTACAGCTAACAATAGCTGTAAAAACCATTAAAGTGTGAACTTGCCTGAGATTGCGTAATTGGTATCCTGTGTGTTTTCTGTTTTAAAAATCATGTCATTTTATCGTAAAAATAGACAGGTAACAAATGAAGAAACGATTCATAGCTACTTCGTAACATCAACACGCTACCATTTAAGGCTTGCTCAACGACAAACGAAAACCAAAAAATAACTATATCACTAAAAATAACCCACTGTCACAACGGACGAACGACCAATCACGCTACAGACCAATCAACAATGCAGAATGAGCAGAGGTACAATGCTTACTTTTCAAACCTAGTCTAAGGCCATACCACCCATTATACTGTCCTTCTGTATTGTAACACGCTATTTACGAATAGCAGGGCGCACCTTGTGTGAACGCACATGGTGCACCTTGCAGTTACATAAGCTGTTTGGTGTCCTGTCAACTTCCGTCTACACCGGAACTTGGCCGAACGCCAACAGCCGGGAACGAGGCTACTCTATTGTTCAAACCAGTTAGAGCCGGCTCCTACCTGTTAGCGGTTGCGCAACGTAAGGCCTCTGGCTACTTCTATTGTTCAGCCCCGCGTATAAATACGAGGGCCTGGACCATAGGAAGGCACTTAGTGTGGGGCAGATAACTCGAAAGGTGGTCTGTTTTATTTAAGAAATGATGTCACCATTCAATATAGCATCATTTTCAGCTGTTCGCAACTATTAACTCTTTGCAGAGATGTTCGTGAAGGCAAAGAGCACTAATGGAAGCGTCGAAGTGTTTTCTGCCACCATCTTGGTTTTCTCCTATCGCGTTCGTAGCGACTTGTCAGTCGTTGGTTAATCCGTGGTGAGTGACGTCAGTTCGCTTACGAAAAATATGAAATCTTGCCTTTGAACAACTGCGAATGATAGCCCGTGGTTGGTTGTCATGGCGACGATCGGTCGAAAAGTGTCGGCTGGAGATCTTGTAGTGGTGTGAACGGACTAATACACGTTGTACTTAATCCTGCCCAAACCCTACTTAAGCTTAAACGGCCAAGTCTGACTGTTGGAGAGCCTAAGCCTACATTTGTTTCAAGAAATGATAGTGACCCAGACGATTTGTCTTCTGTTACGATAAAGAATGTGATAGACTTGAAAGTAGGTAATCGCCGTTATGCTCGTCGGATTCCTGAGAGCATCTTCATTACTCGGCAACAACAAATAACCATTTGGAAATATTCAAGCCTCTTTCATCGAGGATACACAGACCCTTTTTACTTCGCTTTGACTCAAGTTGAGTTGAACTCACGTTAACTTGATCTCGCGGCGTCGCTTTAGGAAAGAATCGGTTACAGGGACCTTTCAATCGGTGTGAATGAGAATGACAACGCATATAGTAGCACTTCTTCCTCAGTCGATGTACGTCATTGCGCTTGTCTTATCTAATCCCCACCAACCAAACCGCCTCTATTCCCATGTCCCAATGTCGAAGTCTTGTTTAAAGAAGTAACAGGTTATGGCCCTGGCTTCATGACGTTTTCGTGCGCTAATGTCAACCAATCACGGCTCAAAGGGAGCTAAACTGACTTACGAAATCGATGTTATAGGTGGATCCACTCTAGTTTTCGAAACGATTTGACTTCTTATGTCGACGTGAGAAGGTGATTTGAGATAAAACTACTTCAAATTGGTTTGAGGTGGATACACGAACCTACATAAAGTGCTTTAACTATTCAATTGACGTTAGCGTCAGTCGACTTCAGTCCTTCAGATGGATTCTGGCCCGTTTCATCATTATTAGGGAACAACAAATAACCATTTGGTTGGGAGTTTTCAGACTCTTTCACCTATAGGGCACACGGACCTTGCCAGGATTGTACCGCTGTTTTTTTTAATATGACCGAGGATACAAGGAGATTCCTTACATCTGTAGTCAATTTACGTTAAGTTGATTTAGTGCTGAAAGCACTTTAAGAACGTCCCTGCATCCAACTAAAACCATTTTCTAGTCACTGTATCGTAAACCACCACCGTACGACAATGTAAGAAGTTAAAGCGCTTTAAGAACTATATGTGTATCCACCTATATTCGATTTCTTGTGTCGTTTTAGCTTTTGCTTAGCTGTGATTGATTAAAATTAGTACGCGGAAACAACATGAAGCTACGAAGCCACCTGTCACTTCCTTTTAACGAAGTCGAATGCCAGCTATAGTTGAAAGGGAACATAGCAACACAGCGTCGTTTAATTGGCAGGGAGTACATAAGCGTGGTCACTGCAACATCGACTTAGGACCTAACTCACTTCGACTTGAGTGTCCCTGTGTCCACTTTTATTCTAAAGTGACTTGAGTCAACGTGGGTTAACGTGGCTTATAGAATGTTTGTATACCCGTGGTCTGTGATCCTGCCAGACGAATACTTGTGGGAACTTTATCTGAATGTAAAAAAAAGTCGTATCTTACGCCATTGGTAACTTAGTGAGGTTGCTCCACTTGTCAACGGCAGATCCCATTTGTTTGACGGCGTATTCCACCATGACTTCGGCTTGCTTCCATTTAAAATTGGCCGATTCCACTTGTTGTTTGTGTATCTCCAGTCCATCGAGAGCTTGTTCCAATTCGTTTTCTTCTGGACTGCCATATTCTCCTCCAAAGATGGCGGCTGAAAAGATATATTGAATGCATTTTATCTTCCGGTATTCGCCATTCCTTTTCAGTTAAGGCTAAAATCTTGCACAAGGTACAGATTCTGTTACTGAAAAGTTCTATTTACGTTGACTTTACCAAGTAATGGAGAGGACAATAACTAATCTGTGCTTCGTGCTTTCTTAGAACCACCCTTCACAATGCCACTATGACAAAATGCCGCCAGGGACACCTTTTACGAAAATACCACCTCCCTCGTGCAAAGTGCCATCAGATAAAAAGCAACCTTTTTCAAATGTTTTTTTATTGAGTGGCGGGCTCTCATTTAAGCTTGCAAAAAATGAAGAGTTTCTGGTCTACATCACGCACCACGGCCGTTTGCTGTGATTCGTCATGAGTTAGCCACTGACGAAGGGAATAGCGAATCTTTGGCTGCCTGAGTGGACTAGCCGAGTCACATGATACACGCGTCAAGGCAAACAGCCGTATCATGTGGTTTAATGTTGTATTAAATTGACATAGAGTACTGAACTGAACTACAGAGTTTGAGTATACAATTTGAGTAAGAAATTCTTATAAGATATTCTTATCAGGATATTTTGAAATCTTTTCAATGAGTGCATAACACGAGCGGATTTCCAAAACTCCTCTGAAATAGATGTTGACAACAATGCAAGTATAGTTTTAATAAGAGTACAATGATTTGTTTTGGAATGAAAAAACTGGTGGGGTCGGCGTTTAGTGTAATTTTGTCTGGAGAGTGACAGATTTGCAGGAAGTGGGTGGCATTTTTGTTTGAGGCACTTTTTTCCAGTGATAATTTGTCGTAGTGGCATTGTGACGGTTGGCCTTTTTTCGTCACGTATTGTTTTTGGGAACTTATAAACCAAAAAAAAATTTAATAAAGTGTGAAAAGTGGCAAACAAGTGACTTCCGAATAAGCTGTTTAAAGCCAAGTCATATCTGAAGTTAAAATTGATCCTACCCCATTAAAACTTTCACATACAGAAACGGAAGACAAAATTTCAAGTCATTCCTCTACACAAACTTTTAAACCATCAATGCCAAATAACTTATAAAAATTGTGGCTTAGGAACAGTTCATGAAAGAATGAATTGTACTGGGACTGAGATGTCACCCCGTCTGTGGATTATACTTTAATCACGAGATGACGAAGCAGTTCCCACCCTTTCAATTCAGAAGTTATTTTAAGAGAAACGTTGCTTCACCACTTACTAAGGAGCTCTTCTTCCCGATGATAAAGAGTTTGCAAGTCATGGACGTCTTCCGCTAGTGACGTCACTTCCTGTTTCAACTCTTCCATGTGGTGTTTGGAGCTTTCCAATTCTTTTCGCATGATCTCCTGTAAACAACGTTGACAAATTTTAAATGACAATTCAATCAACGCAATCCGTTTCCAACTAAAGTTTCGTACTACATTAACCATTCAGTATAAACTTCCCAAGTTTGATAATCTGCAACCAACGCAGCTAAGTTCCTGGACCAAGGTAGTGTATAAGATGGTGTGTCGGGTGGGATAGGCTAGGGAGAACTCAAGGTACATTTTGTGCTTGGGTGAGCTGGCTTTTTGACGCCCCCCCCCCCC
>JAHWFP010216913.1:24588-41402 GCA_023313725.1 Lithobius niger | reverse complement strand
TGATTCTGCTTTAACGTTCTCACTCAACACCATGCTGGCTCCTTATGTACATTCTGAAATTTGGTGTTTTTTTTACTGTATAACAATCCTCGTGCACCCACCCACCACTAGTCGTTAGCCACAGGTCAAATCCTCTATGTTAAAGTGGCACTATCGCCGATTGAAAACCGTTCGCAAACTCCCTGGCGCCATCTGGCTGCAGTGATATTAATAACCTGCACAGCTTCCTCCCAGGTGCAAGAGGACGTACCATATTTTCACTCAATAATTAAGAAGGTACGCGGCTTGTTTATAATAATAATAACAATACAATTTTTAACCCGCTTATGGGTATGGAAACGGAAGGGATTCACTACTCACACCGCCCCAAAAAGAACGTCGACGTTAGTATGTACGCTTGAGGTGTTTGGATAGGTCTATACCCCTCACAGCTAGTTTGACGGAATTTAAATTTGTGGATGAGACAACTGCACCAGGTAGGGAATTCCAGCTGTCGATAATTCTATTTGAGAAAAAAAACTTCCTACAGTCCGTTTTAAAGGTCTGTCTTTGTAATTTAAAGTTATGACCGCGAGTGAAACCCACCGTGGAAAGTAAGAAAAAAGGAAGAACAGTTGGGAGAAGATCGTGAAGAATTTGGTATGTGAGCGCCAAATCAGCACGAAGCCTACGCAATTCAAGTGGTTCCAGACCCAATCCACGTAACCTATCCCCGGCCTGTAATGAGCGTAATTCTGGATAGAGCGGGTAAACGCACGTTGGACCAATTCTAAAAGGTTGGTATGGCGACCAGACCGAGCTAGCATATTCCAGGGTCGGTCCAACATAGACCTTAAACGCCCAAACTCTGGTTTTAGTACTTGTTTTACAACAGCATCTATTGACGATGTGCATTCTTTGAAAGGCTTTAAAAACAATGTAGGAGCAGTGCTTTGAAGACTTCATGTCCGAGTTAAACAGGACACCCAGGTCATTTACTGATGCTTTGGCTTCGATCAAGGTTCCACTTACATAATACTCAGGTGAACCAGAGTTTTGTTTCGTAAAAAGAAATTGCATTGTGGGTTCCTTCGCTTGATGCAAGCAAGTGCCAGATAGCACTAGATACGCTAGATGTTGCCAAATTCTGCCTACTTTCAATTGGTGATAGTGCCACTTTAACAGACTTGGTTGAAGTTTTAGTGGTTCAGACATGTTCACGTGAAAAATACATCGCCGCAATAGCGTTTATCGCATGTTTCTGTCCAAAACCTAAACTGAAACTCGTTTCCCCCAAGAAACTCGCCTTCTGCGCGGTGAAATTCGAGCCAAAGAAACTGACTAACCTAACCTAACTTAACGGATAATACCAGAAACACAAACACGAGCAAAGCAGACCGATCAACGACACACGCCAAGACACGAACAACGCATACACCAAGTTTTGACACGAAGGATTTTTACTGCGGTACAAGACGACGGACAGATTTCTGAATGCCGGTTTTCGATGATTTTTTTCGATTCGACAACCCCGAAATGGACGCCATGTTGCATTCTGAATTCTCGCTGCGAGTAGCTATTTATTCTGCCGTCGTTTGATCACTGCTAGAAGCTGTTTTTCAGCGAGAATAGCAAATTTTGGAAATAGAGTGAAATGGCAACAATGTTGCAGCAATGTTTAAAATGACTGTTGCACTTTGTTCTTTATCCGTGTTGTTATTTATAACACATTTAATTTGTTGCCTATTACCGCATTCATTTAACAGAAACGGGAAATTAATCGTAAATAAATAACGGTTTCCTAGCAAATAGCGTTCGGCGAGCGAGAAGGTCTCGTTGCATAAACGTGCCCTAAGTGTTTGAAACGACCTTGAAGGAAAGACGGAGTGTCGATTCTTCAAGCCAAGGCCGACTTCGGTGGATATTGTGTTTCTCACCTCCCGACTCCACACCAGTTCGCGGGCATGCCGGCAAGCCAACGCCTCCTAGCGATGCTTTGATAACGTAAGGTTCTAGCGATGTTGAATGAACTTGTCTGGAGCCGGGAAGCGAAATCGGCATCTTCTCTCCAGACGGCCTTGTGACAACCAGTGGCCTCTAGTCAAATGCTGCTAAGGTCATTACACTGCTAACGTCTTAAATATGAATCGGACACCATCATCTACACCATTAAACAAGTGGATGCAGCCACTACGTAGTCAAAACCGGTCTAATGTACACTTCCGCCACTTTTTCAACGAAAATGTTGAGGCGCACACCTCTATCACGCACTGCAAAGCGGTCTCTATTACAAATTTACAATATAATCTAAACGTAGCTCATCACAATCATCACAAAATTATTACAATTGCTAGTGAAAAATGTCTCAGCTTTTAGGCCTAGTTTAGATTTTAGGCATAATTGTCAGCTTTTAGCGTAACTTTTTTTATCTGCCGTTTTAATTTCGTAAGTAGCAACTGACGGCGAATTGGATTCGAGAGGAGGCCTATTCATTCATGCAACATGATGTTGAGAGTTTTTTAATGAAGCTAATGTGTGTCGGTAACGAAATCCTTTTGTTTTTCACGGTTGCGTGTCTTCCTGTAGTGGTTAAATGCGACGATCAAATGTTATTACACGTCGAAAAAACTATAAGGAAGCAACGATGTTTTAATTTGACGTGTTTTTTTTTAAGTCCACTTGACTACCATTGAAAAAGGCGACGTACAGATGAACAAAGTCGTTGCTGGTCTTGCCAGCCGTTTCGGCCGTACAGAAGTATAAAACGTATGGTGTGCGTTCGTCCGTGTTTGTACGCCTTCTCCTCTGGAAGTAAGGCCCTACGAAGGAGATAGTATCGCCAAATGAAAGATAATTGACGCGTGTAATACGCCTATTTTTCTTATCTTTATCTCGATTTTTTTAAGCTCAAATAAGCAAAAAATGTCCTGAAATGGTTTCTTGACGTCATAGTTTGATAAAATGCTTACTGTTTGGGAAGAGTAATCGGAGGTAAATTGGTTCCAAAAAAAAAACTAAAAAAAAAATACCTGAAAATACGACGTATTTTTCACCAAAATCAGCAAAACGACATTTAAGTCAAAAATAGTTCACTTCAACTGGCTACACGCACAGTATTGGTAGACATGTGGGTTTGTCCGAAACTCACACTCACTTTTCTTAAGCATGGAGGTGCGCGGATTGAGCGAGTAAAGCGTATAGTAAACCTTTTCAACGAAAACAGAAACTGTCTTTTTCTCTTTGCAATAGTGTGCTTCCCGATGTTTCAATTGGCCTTCACTTCTGGTTTGTGAATTGTGACGGCGCTAGTGCAGTGTAGGTGTGGAAATTGAAGGTCGAGTGAAGCTGGATGAGTGTACTGAAAATGAAAGCTAACAAAACAAACTCGCACGGTTTTCATGACAGACCTCGTTTATTCGACAGCTTTCATTACAAGCGTCCAACTTCATTCCACCCGCTGCTCCCATCCTCTACACTGCGCAAGCGCCGTCACAAACCTGAAGGAAAGACCAATTGGGACATGTGAAAGCGCACCGTTACAAGTCGAATCGAAAGAGTATCATGAACAAATTGTCAGTCACAACTGCAATTAGCTCGACTCCTACTAAGAGGAAAACATCGATTTTGTAATGATTTGGGAATCTAATAAACTACACGAGACATGGATCGACGCCAATAGAGCGAGCGAAGCGTGCGGTATGGCTAGTACAAAATTATAAAACTTGTAGGGAATAAAGATTCATTACCGGATCACACCATGATATTCTGGAGTGACTATTTGCGACCCGAATGGCGTGCGATGCTTCCCTTCGCGCCTGAGTGTTGGGATGGAAAGCTACTCAGGGTTTGCAGGAGCTGTATTATCTATGCCGTATGCTCCTACGGTTGTATTTTCGTTTTCTGCACTGGTAAATAACGTATGTACCCTAAAAGTTTAATTTATTCAGATGGTGTGTGATACACATAAAAAAAATTATCGGCTATAATACCCGACTGCTTCTACAAAATCGATAATCGTGTTTTAGCACGAAATATATTTCCAGATTTAATTTCCCGAAGCCGAAGGTCGAGGGAAATTTGCTAGAAAGACCCTGAGAACCACTCAGAAAGGAGTTCTCAGAAAAAGAGATGGAACATGTGCTAATATTGCCTCTCCATCCAGCCCAATGGGCTGTCTTTTATGACACTCATGATAACGTGTTTTGTTTAAAACCAAGTTTAAAATTAAAATAAATACCTAGTAATAGTTATTGGTTAAAAACTATTGATTATCGATTTTTAAACCACGGCTGCGAAGGTTTGGCCGCCAGACATGCAAATACGTCGAGGGGCGAAGCCCCGAGACGATTTGCATGTCGAGCGGCCAAATCTTCGCAGCCGTGGTTTAAAAATCGATAACCAATAGTTCTTTAATAAATAACATATTTATATCAAGGTTGTGACGTCAAGATAACTCGTATTTAATTAAAACGTGTTTGTGTTTTGTGAAAGGTCATTCCATTTTAGTTTACTGAGGGTGGAGTGGTTGGAAGACGAGTCGTCGTTTGCTTCCGTTTGTAGGGGATTGGGCAGCGTCGTTTCGCCGTATTTCACGCTAGCCAGGTCGCTTGTGTTTTCGAAGCTTTTCGGAGTGATAGAACTTCGATAAAAGGCTGCAGGGATAAAATGACATTCTGGGAAGGTATGTAATTCATTTTGAGCGTTTGTAATTTGAGAATTGTTTAAAAACTAGGTAATAGGGTAGCGATATGAATGAAGGTCATTGCATTTTAGTTTGCGGAGGGAGGGGGAGGGGGGAGTTAACGCAGCGTGAATGGCTTAGATATTGGCCAGACGTATAAGAGTTTGCAGGGATGGGATTTCATTGCTTTTAAGTAATTAAGTTTTGTGCGTTTTTATTGCGTTACGTTTTTCTTTTCACGATGTAATTTGGTCGTTGGTGTGTGTTCCCGGTCGCGTGATCCGGAAGTGTCAAAAGTGTGGGTTATTGGCAAGTGTTGGTTATCGGCAAAAGTGTGAGGTAACTTGATAACCCACACTTTTTGCGATGACGCACACTTCCGGTGTTGGTTAACGGGATTTAACCAACGGAAATTTAGCATGGCGTTGAGTTAGCGTGACGTCACAGCCGTGGTATAAAATCTTTTATAAGATAAGAACGATTTATGAATTATCATCTAAATTAATGCAGTTGATTGTTTGTTAGGCTGGAGCTCAAAGTGGGACCTAAATTTAAATGCTGATAAATGTCGTATCATTTCCTTTCATTCCTATAGGACCCTCCACCTCTATTTACATAATTATACTTTGGGCATCGTTTCTCTTAAAAGAGTCTCCTCTGTTAAAGGGCAATTACATCCATTTTGACATGCATGTTTGACTTTTGGATCACTTACACAATAACTAAACACAAGAATTGCGGTAAGAATACGTTACGTACGTCCGATATAACAATTTAATTACTGCACCACCAAAACACGACACGGAGGTCGCCATTGTTTTGCTGGAACGCTCAGAAAATAATGCCCATAGATGTCACTTTTCGATTTCGACTCGCAGCCGATTGAGATAGCTCTATTGGCTGTGAGAGCTCGAGTGTCTGACGGCCTTAGCTGGCCACTACACTGCCGGCCAGCTAAGGCCGTCAGATGCTTGAGCTCCTCACAGTCAATACAGCTATATCTCAATCGGCTGTGAGTCGAAATCGAAGAGATCTGTCTGTCGGCATTTAATTTCTGAACGTTCCAGCAAAACGATAGCGATCTCCGTGTCGTGTTTTGGTGATGCAGTAATTAAATTGTTGTATGGGGCGTATACGTAACGTATTCTTGCCGCAATTCTTGTGTTTAGTTATTGTGTAAGTGATCCAAAAGTAAAGCATGCATGTCAAAATGGATGTAATTGCCCTTTAACGATCTTGGCGTTTTGCTACAATCTAACTGCCTGTTCACTGCTCATATTACCAGCACTGTCAAGAAATCATTCAAGATGCTCGGCTTCTTGATGAAATCTCTTTTTTTCGTTAACGACGCGAAGACCATTATTACTATTTACAATGGAGTGTCAGAAGTATTCTATGTTTTGATTCTATTATCTGGAACACATCACAGCTTTATTTCATAGATGAGATTGAGAGGATACAAAGAAATCTAATTAGACTTATGTGCTACAAATGCTCTTTAAATCGGAATAACTTAACGTACGAAGAACTCTGCAAGGAATTCCAATTTCCTACATTAAAACAATTTCGTTTATGCCTTGGCTTGAACTTCATGTACAAACTCATTCACAACGGAATTCAATGTTGCGAACTGTTGAAAAGGTTATGCCTCCACGTGCCCTCTGCCTGTACTAGAAAAAATATTATTTTTGGTGTTGCACTATTCACTTCCCAACTTTTGTAACGAAAACAATTTGAGTCCGTTCACCACTTCCTACAGCTAGAAACGGTCTATACAAAACTGTCTCATCCCTCACCATCTTCCCTGATTTTTGTGTTTATTTTTTATTTTTGCGCTGTGATTTTATGATTGCGTTGTAATTGCCTGTAAAATCAATTTTGAAATAAATAAATAAAAATAAAATAAATAAATTAAATAAAACTAAACAATTGGTGTGTTATTGGGATATTTTACGTGCATCCTACACCGAGTTCCGATTCCCTCACTTAGTCGTTGTGGCTAAAGGTTCTCCATTCCTCATTGGTTCAGGCCAGGGTAGATAAGAGGGTCAGGTTAAGGTGCGTTGACTGCAGGGCCAACAGAGATAAAAGCGCTGGCCTCGAATGCGGCACGGAGCTTTAATCCCAATCTGGCTTGGTCGTCTGTATCCTAACGTCGACCCATCGAGTGCATTGATACCTCATTTTGCGGTGGTTGCACGACAAGAAAGAATGTCACTTCAAAAACATCTATTTATTTATGTAATTAATTATTACTAATAATTTAGTATTGAAGCAAGGGAGGTCACATGTGATGACCTATCAATATACATTTTATATTTTCAAGCTCATCAAAGTTTTTTTTTTTTGCAGTTTAAAAATTCACAACTAAAACAATAATCATGTCGACTATGATGCCATCAATTAACAACGATGAAACCATCAAATTATGGCTGAAAATGGGAAATATTGAAAAGTTGGAGCAAGCAGTCCTGAACGGCTATGGGGCCCAACTGCGTGGCAAGGCCTCACGAATTCCTAAGATCAACAATTTTCTCAAGAGGGTGCCCCATTTCCAGGTAAGAGGATTTTAAAGAATAATCATTCTAAACATGGCAAAACTGTCCACCTTTTACAGCTCATTGAATTTAACTGAATTGAAATTTGGGTCTTTCCAAACGTAATGCTTATTCAGATCTACTGTTATTAAATGAACAGAAACGGCGTCACCATTTAGGGAAAAAAAAACATTAGAGCTTTTATCCCCACGAAACTCACAGTCGTGAAGGTACACAGCTAAAAAAAAACTGATTAGAGTTCACTCGAACGAAACGAAGTATAATTTGAGCTCCAATTCCAGGGAACAAGGACTGTTTTTGCTTACTGGAAAGTGAACACAATTTGTGTATGAAATGTGTGCTTAATTGTGTATTATACAAGAGTTATTTCTTGTGTGTGTTTGTTGGTTTATATTTTAAGTCGTGTTTCGTGTGAGTGGCTCTTATGTGTATTTTGTATGAGCATTTGTAATCTGTGAAACATACAAAAAACTTCTTGGTAACGGCGTTTTTTTAATATGATTTTGTTTCTTGGTTTCTATTTTAGTTATTTAATGTAAGTAATTATGTGTTCATTTTTATATGGGAGTATTTTTAATTGAAGGTTGTTGTGATGTATATGTTTATTTTGTTTGTGTTTGCTTATGTTTTAGGTTTTAGTTCCCTGTGTATGTTCGTGTTTGTGTTTGTATATGTGTGTGTTTTACGCGTGTGCAATGTGCATGGAGATTGCTATGCCACAATCCTTGTTCCCTGGAATTGGAGTTCAAATTTTAGTTCGTTATGATGTCCATTGTCAGTTTCAAAATAGTATTTTAATGCAATAACTTCTTAGATTAAGAATGTTTAAAATGTGGTCACAAGAGAGAGTTGCCATCTTGAGTATTTTAGTGGTTTGAGGTGAAACACGAATAATTTTATTTTGAATTTCCATACATTTCTAACCATACCTCAAATATAATTCGACAAGGCTTTATAAATTAGTATTTTTTTGTAAAGTCAGATATACTACGTAGAGAAAGAAGTAGATTTATGGCAAAAGGTTTTTATAGCAACATGCTAAATGCTCGAATTTTGATTTTCCCACTGCAACAACACGCACTGTTATTTGTCACATCTTCTTTTTTTTTTAATGTAAATTTCAGGCCAAGATTGACGCTATTCACGAATGTGTTGCGCAGGGCAAATTACGTGAAGTTCAAGCCTTAATGGACCGAAAGAAGTTGGCTATGTGTCGAACTCACACCGGAGCCAGTCCTTTACACACAGCAGTGCTCAATAAGCAGCCGGCCATTGCCAAATACATTCTCGACAAATTCCCGTTTGCCATTCAAGCAAGAGACAATGTAAGCCCGCTTAAAACATATCATAAACCACTTGTGGCATAACATAGGTTTAATGTTCAATATTTCTCCTCTGCATCATTTTCTGCGGCATTTTAAGTTTTAGTGACACACAAGAAAGCCTAGAAGCTTTCCCATCAGAAGCAGGCCAAGGTGGGCTAATGTCTCCCCCCCCCCCTTCCCCCATAAATGACATTTGGTACATACAATACGCAATGAAGGCGTTTTTAAATTGAAAAAATCTGAAAGTTGGATTTTTAAACGTTACAAAAGCGTTGTAACGGCGGAAAATGAGTTAGTTTGCAGGCACCGATTTGACTTAGAGCATACCCTTTTCTAGACCCATTGCGTTTCTTCATATAGCATTATTCGCTGTAAAGGAACTTTTCGTATTAAATACTGTCTGTATAAAGTGCCATTTTTTGGTAAACTAGGATGTTCATTATAGAGACCGCCAATTGGATTTCTCTATAACGAACAACCTAGTACGCCAAAAAAATGGTACTTTATACAGACAGTTCTTAATACGGTTTTCTCTATAACAAACAACCTAGTGACTAGAAAATAGTGCTTATACAGACAGTTCTTAATGTGGTTCCATCTATAACGAACAACGTAATGCGCCAAAAAATGGAACTTTATACGGACAATTTTCAGTTCGGCTCTCTCTATAACGAACAGCCAGACATTTATCTTCTTTGCTAGTGTATTTCCGGAGTAGTGGTACGCATTGTGCCTCCGGCTGACGTCAGTATTTGCGGCTGATGTTAAGCTTAGCTAAATATGACCAGTTTGCTGCAATCTGGATGGTGCCATGACAGCTTAGCAGTTAAAGGCGCCTTTTCACCGTTTCAACTCCTGCATGCAGCACCGTAGAATATTCGAGCAATATAAAGAAAACAGCTGTAAATTTAAAAAAAGGATCAACACTTCGTTCGTAAATAAAGTTCCATTATATTCAACAGAAAATCTCCTAGACGCCACGTTTAAAAAAGGATGTTTAGCTAGGGAAAGACTAACAGTAAGGAAATAGACCTTTGGGGCCGTACTTGATGTGGAAAATTGGGGCTGGGAGGTACATCCCTTTAAGTTTACCTTTTCTTCCCATCTTCTCCCTCACCTTTTCCCCCTTTCGCCCATCATCTTCATAATTAAACGAGATCACGTGACCCACATCAGCCTATTCGAAGACAGAGAATATGGAACGTGAATGCTGTGTTTAGCATATGGGCAACGCTATCGTAATGGTGAACAGGCGCCTTTAAAGCAGTAGACATGAAATTGGATGGACCTGGGTTCGATTCCCGGACACATGATGACACGTGAAACTTTTTTTTTTATCAAGATGGCCGCACATTGGGCTTCATTGCAGTCCCCGGGTACTACGACGGGTATTTCTATATAGAGCAACGACAATAACATCATACTGGCTAGGAGGCTAGCATGTGGAGCCGGTCGTTGAGCTAGCTGCAAGGGGCTCTAGATATACGCGGAGGCTGTAAAGCATGTATCTAGTGCGTAGAGCACATACACATTATGTGTAGATCGTGTAAATCGTATATACATTCGCGTAGGTTGTAAAGCCAATTCTGTGAGAGCGAGTTTCATGGACCTAAATATGTTCATTTTTTTATGCCGGCAGATACTGCATTTTCAGCAAGTGGAATCTTTTCTTTTGCGATTAAAAACTTAATATATGTTTTGCAGCGTAAGGGAGTGGTCAAAACAATGCGTTTAGGCCTAAGATACGCGCTCTCACAGTATCTGTTTGACTAAAGACGCAGTTGTTGTTTACCTCCATTTGTATCCAGTGCCCCTTGCAGTTAGCTCAACAACCGGCTCCTGATGCTAGCCTCGTCACCAGTATGGCGTTATTGTCGCTGATCAACGCCCATAAGAGTCAGGTAATAATATACGCCGTACTGGCTTCGAGACTATAGCATCTCGAGAGATAGCTACAAGGGGCACTAGATTAAAATGGAGGTAAAAACAACGGCGCTACTAGTCAAGACAGTGCTTTGAGAGTGGATTTCTTAGGCCTAAAAAACGTTGTTTTCTCCAATACGTCATGCTGCCAGGTTGTAATCCGAAAAGAAAAGATTTCACTTGCTAAAAATATCAGCAACTGCAAAAAAATCGGGAAAAAAAATCGCGCGTTTTAGGCCTAAGAAATCCGCTTTAGCAGCATTGGCTTCAGTGAGATGCCCTACTTTTTCCCGTCCATGTTTATCCAGCGCCCCTTGCAGCTAACCCAATTACTGGCCGCAGCATAGAATTATATGTGTAATTAATATGTATGACTTTAGTGTCAGTGTTTTATATCCAAAAAGTTTAGTTTTTAGATTTTCCTGCACGATTTTGTTGCCGACAGAAATTTCATTTTTTTTTTTGGACAAATCTGTATGTCGTGACCTATCCCGTTACTGTAAAATGTTGATGAGATAACTCACATTAGCCAGGCTTCACAAGGTCAATGGTAACATTCGATGAAGCACGCATGGTAGGTTTCCAACACGCAATTACGACTTTTCGCAATATACGTTCACCTGCGAAAACCATTATTCTTTTTACTGTCATAGATCGTTCAAGCTTCTTTCTGATTGGTGCAAGCCCCCTGCCCTCTTGACAAAGTGCTCTTTTAATATGTATAACGATACGTATCAAAATCGCTCTATCTCCTGCACAGTTTGTTGGCTCAGTTTTTCGTACGACGTTTGGTGATCGGTCCCATCCATAACTTTTGTACACGAGGTCTAACTGTTGTTGCTTCGTCGTGTGCTATTAGGAATGGGTTGTATTCCCATAGATCGGTCACAAATCACAATAAGATCAAAGCATTTAGTTGCGCTAATTTATTTTTATTTAAAATTGAAAGGTACCAGACTACCAGTGCGGTTTTAATATAAAATTTAGGGGTTATTGGTTATATAAATGTTTGATGTGTAACGGAACGCAAACGGAGAATAATAAATATCTACAAAAAAAGGCGAACAAACACAGAACATTCTGCTTTAAACTTTAAACCAACTACCCTACTTTTGTTCCCCTTTATTAAAAGAAATGTTTTAAAGTTGTCGTAGATAATGTTTTTTGGGGAAAAATTGCCTTTGGTGAAATTTCGCCCCTATACCCGCCATGCAGTCTGCTCACCGTTAGCAGGAATTTTTTCCCCTCTAAGGTACTTAGTTAAAACATTTTTATAAAGACTCTTTTGGTAGTTTTGGCTCATACGAAATTACAGCTACTTAAAATGATGGCTTGTAGGCCTATATTACGAAGCGAGTTAAACAGCAATCTTTCCCATTTGTTATGGGGGTGGGGAAGATGTGTCAACCTCTCCCCCCCCCCCCCACCCCAAGGTGGCGCCAAGGAGTCCGAAACTGTGGAAAGGTTCAAGTAATACGACAACTAAACAGTCTCACAACGAGGTATTTATTAACAATGAAATCCCTTTGATATATCTCATCTTAGGAGGAGATAGCTGGACCTTTTCAGTTGTTTTTCTTTAAATATCAAGAGTGAAAGTCTGAGAAAGCAATTTAAGAAATACTCACTCATCTGAAAAACTTCAATTTGAACATTTAAACATTAAGGCAAGAGAATGTTTAATGGTTTATCATTAGGTTTTCGAAATTTGAGAAATCCAACATGGTGAAAATAAGCAATTAGCATTGAATCAAGTAGACTCCAGCGATGTATTGGTAATTGGAAGGGGAAAGGGGCAAAGGAATTTAGTTCTTTCAAACATTTAAAACGAACTTTCAGAATTTATTTTCAATGCCTTAATTACCATTTTATTCTGAACTCCGAGTCGGGGTAGGGGATAGGGAGAAAGAATACTCTCTTCATGGTGGGCGCTGCGTGAACCGGTATTCACTCACTTGGGGGTGCCTTCGAAAATTAACCCGGTTGGATCAAGCAAATGTAACTCTCTTTGTCTCCACACGCCACGCAGTGTTTTTAACCCAAACTCGTCACCAGAACCATTCGTCATCGTCGACTCTCATTCACGTGACAGCAAACCACAAGACAGTATTAATTGGAACACAACGCAGTTTGTTTACATACTTGTTGTTAAGATACGTTGAAGCTTTAATCATTTTTTTTTCTGAAGCCTATTCGCAGAATTATAACACCGAAGCGCAACATAAACTCGCCTTCGTGACACGGGTGAATTAATGCAAAGAAATGCAACGCGCATCCCCCCGTTTCTACCTCGTTTCTGATTGGTAGATAGTCAATTCATTTGCAGTGATAGCCTCCTGTCTCCCCTCCCACCAGTTACCCTCACGAATCCACCTCGACGAGCATGGTTAGTTGGGTCGCGTGGTTTACCGCCTGAGGCATAGTTTGAACGCTATGTACAATATGCACAGGCGCAACCGTATACGATTAAGTACCGGTGCACACATGCATTTTTTTAACGCGCGGTGATGATGCATTGCCGCTGCGTTGACGCTAGCAATCAATGCACACATGACCGCCAGTACGCATTCGGCCGCAACCCATTTTGCTAAACCCGTGTACAAAAAGTTACATTTTGAAACCAATGAGACGATATTGCCTTTTTCGTCTACCTCGTGTACAAAAAATATGTATTCCAACCAATGCGACGATATTTGGTACTTTCATTTACTGATTTAATACGTACCAGGTGTATATCATACATCCTTTCCTTTGCAGATTAACTAAAAAATTCGGATAAGTTCTTTAATTACTATTTTTAATTAATTTTTTAATTTAATTAATTAATTTTTAATTACTAATTCTTCAATCATTTCTGCAGCAACATTTCAGATTTCAAGGTAATTCTTTACTCCCCAATAAACAATTCCATGTCTATTTCTTCGAAGTTGGACACCATTTCCGGTAACGCTTTTGCGATAAACGACGGATGTGTGCACCGGTCAAGTCACACAAGGTACTCAGAGACGCAATTGCGTTTTTTTAACGCTGTATAACGCTGCGTTGACGGGGGTAAGTGCGGTGCAAAACGAACGCACGAGCGGCGTGCGGTAACGCAACGTCGACGCAGGTACGTGTGCAGTACCCAACAGATGTCACATAAACCAAACCTGCAAATGCCGGTGCCGCTAAAAGGACGTAACTACTCACTACATTCGAGAAGCTTGCACCAAATAGCTTCTGCAACATTTATATAGGTTAGAATGAATGTAGCAAAACCGTTTATCACGAGGGAAGAAATAGGAAAAGGAATGCTTTGCAACATTTACACGGATCTCGAAGTAATGTTGCAAAACTAAGCCGTACAGAAAAGCCAACCGCGGGAGGCATGCACATTTAATCCAGATGAGGGAATTGTGATGCCACACCTCACACGACCTACGCAGTGCCACAACTTGCTTTTTTCAAGGAGGGGTACAAGGCCAAACTTCTCAACCAGTAGAATTCCCGGCTTGAATTCCTTAAAATTGAGCGCAAACCTCAACAGATATTCGATTTCCCGACTCGTATATTATTAATATCAGTGCTTAATTTGTAATTTGAAAAATTCCGGAACTGTCACTTGTAATCAGAGGAAGGAAGGGAGAATCCTTTCCATGCCCTCGCAATAACAGTAGGGAGCTCCGGAAGCTTTAACAATTTTACCTATTTCAACTCCTATTTTGGCTTCTGGACGGTACCCTTCTTCAAGATTCGTTTTACTCTGCGGGAACAAATGTCCCTACTTAACTCCCTTCGCCCCCGCCCCGCGCCCCCCCCCCTTCAAAAAAAAAAAGAAAAGAAAATAAAACTACAAAAAATAATATCTTGGAATATTATAAACGATTTTTCCTACACCACCAGCTCCAAAGCGATCGCTACGCCGCTAAGGTCACGAGACGAACAGGACAAAACTGGAAATGTGAGCCTATAGCGGATCGAGGCCTCAGAAAAACCTCTACCATTAGGCCTAAGGAACAACACTTTAGTTTTGTTACGATGGGTGAGACTGAAGTAAAACGAATACACTAAATGGTATGGTAGTTTTATGTTGGTTTTAGGATGGATTGCATTTAATTAGATATTGCTCAAATTTCCTGTTGTGCGCGCGGCGCATCTTGAGTCCTGCGAGTATTTTATGAGCGGCCACGTCTTCCTGGATGGGGCGGCTCTAACCGACGGCCGCCATTGTTTTTGTAACCATCTTGGATATCAACAAGGCACTCTGCTAGTAAAAACGTACAATCGATTATCTGTGTTCGTTCTGCGGAGCACTCAAGATAGGTCGCGGACACTTTAAAGATGAGACTTTTCAGTACAGGTGAAACGATCACCTTAAAAGAACCGGAACGGCGTTCCAGACCGTTCCGGCTCAAATTAAGCCCAGATGAATATTGTGATTTTCTATGTTAAGGCTGCATTCGGCTCTCAGATTTCTATTTGCTGAAGAGCTCATTTTATTACATATTTCAGCAAGGGCGAACTCCTTTGCACTACGCGGCGGTCACTGTGGACGGGGGTGAGATGTTCCAACTGTTGGTTGAAGCTGGTGCCGATGAGAAGGCGAGTGATATGGTAAGTAGACATACGTCATCGATTTCGATTTTCGGCCCGACATTGGGTTGCTATTAGTAACGACTCGAGTCACGCAACTACCGTTCAAGTTCAGGGAACTCGTTTTTGAAGAACGTCAACCTCTTTTTTTTTTTGCAGAGGGGAAAAATGCCCGAGTATTATGCGCAGAATCCAGAGGAACTTCCGCTCAAGAGTCTACGGGAGGGAGCTGCAGCACTCAAGAACAACCGACGGGCCGATAGGGGAGGACGAAACGGTTTTGTATCAGGTAAGGACCACTTCATTTATGATATTGATAAGTCGATAACAGGTCGATAAGTTCGGAAAGAAAGTATCTTTCGTCATCGGCTCTGACTGTTAGTTGTTTTTGTGTGAAGGGTTTGTAATTTAGAAAAAAAAATTATGAAAAAATTTGGATAAAATTCGCATGTACAAAAAGGAATTCGACAAAATTTCAGTCTTCGTAATTCGAGTGAATGAAGATTTAAAATCCCTAGACTTCAGAGTACGGCACTTCTTATGTTTATGCCTTTAAGTGTCTGGTAAAATTTCGTTATACTACTGCAAATATCTGTGTCCAAGTGGGGTAACCAAACAGGGCTACTAAGGCAGTTCTTATTTTAACCCTCTTCAGTACCAAGTAAAATTTCGTTGTACATAGTAAATATTGCCAATATCCGTGGCCAAGTGGGGTGACCAAACTGGGCTAGTATGGCGATTCTAATGTTTCAGCCTTTTCAAGTATGTGATAAAATTTCGTTGTACGATAAGTAAATACTGTCAATGTCTGTGTCCAAGTGGGGTGACCAAACAGGCCTAGTACGGCAACTCTAACGTTTAAGTCTTTTTAGGTATATGGTAAAATTTCGTTGTATGGTAAGAAAATTACTATATACCAATATCTATATATATATATATATATATATATATATATATATCTATACCAATAATTATACCAATATCTGTGGCCTTCTTGGGTGCAAGACTGGTACGGCAGTTCTTAGTTTAAAGCCTTTTTACGTATATGGTAAAATGTCATTATATTAAGTAAATATTGGTATTTTACAGCAGCCGATTTTTAAAATATGTTATTTGCTTCCTCTTAAAGAAAATAATGTAACATTGGGCCTTATTTTGTTTTAAGAGGATATTGTTTGAACTCATCTCTTGAAATGGAGATGGAAGGGGAGGGAAGCAGTATGAAAGAAAGGGTGCCTAAACAATAGGTTATTTGCGTCCATACTTAGGGATATGGAAGTCGTAGTGGTAAGCCCATTTAGAAGGTATTAAGTCAAATTTTAAATAACATTTTAGCCTTCTTAATACGAACGAATGAAGATTTAAAATCTTTAGACGTTAGCAGTAACTTCAAGAAAGGGGTTTTCAAATATTTGATAACATTTTATTGTATTGGGTCAGTATGGTCAATATTTGTGACCAAATGGGGCGACTATACTGGGCTAGCGTACTCAATGATTGATCTCATCTATACAGTGAAGGCACATGCAAAAATTTGAGTGTAGTCAGTAAAAAATATCTAACTATTTTTACATTACGAGTTCACTGAAAGCTAGTTACTTTTCAGGTCAATAGCAAACGACATAGATTAAGTGCGACCATATGAACGGATGAAAACTGACTGGTAGTAGCACCTTTTTATTTGCTATAAGTTCGATGCTTACTTATGTATAAGCTTTATAAACATCTCTCTTGCCTTGTTTAAAGCTTGAGATTCTAACACCATGCAATAATCTG
>JAHWFP010216913.1:0-24578 GCA_023313725.1 Lithobius niger | reverse complement strand
ACAACGAATCCAGTTTTATTTATTTGATGAACTGACTTAAGCAAGAAAATATTCCATTGGCTAAGAATTGGGGCCAGGAACACGGACGAATTGAAAGTTTAACCACCAATTCACAAAACACAAGATTTAAAAAAAAAATCAAATTGCTGAAAGGGCTTCTTGAATCAAGTCGTTTTCGTCGTTACCAATAAGTGATTCCCTCCCCCCCCCGCACTTCCCTCACTGTTGTAGAAACCACTACCACCCTATTCTCCACGAGATCAATTATTAAAGTTAAGAATAATCCCGTTGCCAGGGGTGTCTATCCCTCCCCCGCCCCCCAAAACGGCATGATTCCTCCTCACTCAATCTATTTTTTCTTGCAACTTGAGAATAAAGCCAGGGTTCAATTCAGGGGCCCAATTCAGGATGGAGTTCTGAGGGAGCGCTTGTAAGCTTCCACAGGGATGTCCGGGGCAAAGCCCCCGATAGTGACGTATTTTAAGATTCTGAACTTAACCGTCGAATTTAGCTTTTCTAAGACATATTTTCGCATATTTAAAATCCCCATTCTTGATGGCTTTTAATTCAATTTTTCTGTATTGCTTTGATGCTAGTCAAACCTCCCCCCCACCGCCCCCCGCCCTCTCAATTCTACCTAAATGCCTGTTTTAGGGTCCCCTCAAGGAGGTTCCCCTGTTTGCCCCTAATCTTTTAAGGCTTCAGTGGGGTCCACCAAGAATATAGATTGTTTAAGTTCTGCCAGAGCAAAATAGTCTATATCCTACCTCGTAGGTGTATCTTAGCGTGTATAGGACATTGACATTGTCCAGGAATAACTGGTCGCATGTTCATTCAACTCCTGGCTAAATCGATAACGGCCGAAAGAGGAAAAAAAAATTGGTTTCACTGTGAACAACATTAAAAGCAGTTATTATAACTTTGCGTTTATAAGTTAAGTTGAAGCACGGTGATGACGTCACGCTATACTAACACATCGCTATACTAATAGTGTGGCAGTAATATACGGTCAATATGACCATCCACAGATGAATGACCATTTACCAGATGAATATTTTAATAACCCATACTTTTACCATGGGTTAAAATTGATTTCTATACATTTTATAACTATGCAACAAAATTCGCATCATACACACCAGCACAACACCAAAATGTTTGTACGGCTACCAACTGTTTTTCTCTTAGATACGTAAACTACGACATTACCGGGAAAGTGCCTAAAATACGCCAGTTTAGTCTGGTCGCCTTATCAGATTGTTGATATTGAACTATTTGAATCAAAGGACATACGTACACAAAGTATGTGACAACTTAACTTTGTGGTGGAAGGGTACAAGTGAAATGGGACCGCCTGACGGCCAATAAAACCTCACTAGTCACAAGGTCACAATTTTAATTTTCAACCGGTTACTTCCGGTTCAAGACTGGAAGTTACCGGTTGAAAATTAAAATTGTGACCTTGTATGCGCTAGTGGGTTTTATTGCCGATCAGGAGGCCTCATTTTACTTGCACGCTCAGTGGTTACCCGGCTTCTTGGCTGATCCAAAGTCAGCAGTGCAAGTACTACATGACAGGATTCAACTAACATCAACTGAAGCTCCAGGTTTAGGACCGCCGAGTATTTATACGATCCAGAGAACAACAGAGGTCCAGGTGAGGAATTACAAATTGGGCGTTGGCTCATTGGGGTTGCAATGATGCAACACTTCCGCATTGCGACCCACGTTTCCCAGACGGTGAGTGACCTGCACTCCGTCCATTGATTACGGCAGTGCTTTTCAACCGGTGTTCCGGGGAACACTTGTGTGCCACGAAGCTGGTTACAGGGTGCCGCTATGCAGAGTGAATTGTCACACACAAAAATCACGCAAAAGCGGATGTTGTCATCCTTCGACGGCATCCTTCGTGTAGCCGCGCGAGGCTCGTTTGCTGGGGCTGATAGCCATGTAGCGCGATCTCCGGTGAAGGTCTAGTTAAGGGGAAGAGTGGCTAGGATAGGTTGCAAGTCTGGAGTAATACACAATGATGTGCTTTGTTGGGTATACGCAGTGGCATGTGAATAGGGGGAACAATAGCTTTTTGCTTGAAAAAAAGCTTTTTAACTTTGGGACAGGAGTAACATTGGGTCCGCAAAATATTCGAAAGGTATCTCATGCCAAAAAAGTTGAAAAGCTCTGGATTACGGTCATGAAGGAATGTTGGTTCATTGTGTTTGCAATGATACAGTGCTTCGGCATAGCAATCTGTGTATCAGTCAAGGGCAGTGTTGCATTCAAGCCAACTAAACTACCTAACTGATCGTGTTCACTTGTTTCTGTTTTACAATCAAATGTAATACATCGGGCACTTTATTGGAAATATAATTAATCAGCGATCATTAATTATACCAAAGTCACGATTTTCTCTAGGCTGTTCATGAAACGATTTACAATTATATTTTCATAAGGAGCTCACAGTCAATACTTACACTAAAGCAAAACCATGAAACCAAAAGGGGTGATATACAAAAACCCCTTAAGGGTAAAGGGACTAGGGAATTGCTATCACGAAAGTTTTCCGTCCCAATCCTCATCACTCACTCTTAACTGACACCTCTGTGAATGTCAGTTAAGCTTGAGTGAAAACGGTTCGCACTTGGTGGCAACAATTTTGGCTCTGATATCACTACCTTCTATGGCGAAAATTTGATGAGTCCCTTAAAGGGGTTTTTGTATACGAAGCAAACAGCCGCATCAAAGACTGGCTTGTGAGGATACAAGATGTGCTAGTCTGAAAAAAAAAATAAAGACAACTGCCTGACTGAGACTCGAACCCAGGACTTACTGCTGACTGGGCCTGGCGATCTAACCACTGCGCTACCGGGGGCGGATACTGACTACAGTATCTCACAAGGCCTCAAGGCCAGTCTTTAATGCAGACTGATTGCTTCGGTTACCCTTTACCTTGTGATTTATTTTTTATTTATGGGTTTTTGTTTGATCCGATATTCACACCTGGTTATGCAATAGCAAGTTGGAATTAGGAAGTGAGTCCTTTCTCGTTCCACCTTGTATTGTCATGTAACTTAAGCACGTCACAGAGTGACTCTTTGTTTGTTACAGTTCACCCTCCTACTAAGCTAGAAGTTCGTCAGCTGATTCAAAAAGGGGATCTGAATAAACTGCAGAACATCGTTCTCAGCGGTTACGGTGACCGGTTGCTAGGGGAGACAGCCATCAACGGTAGAGTACGGGAATTTCTCGAGGTGCTTCCGGAGTTTATGGTAAATATAACTTATTAGTCCTATTTTACACTTAACGTTTTCCCAATGTTTTGTGTTTAAAGGTAGAGACACAGATTAAAGAATGTCACCCCACACAGATACGACACTTGTAACACATCTAGCACAACAAATTAGAAGCCACGTTTCGGTATTGCATCGGCACGATAATGCAATGTGCGCACTCTGTTCGCCACATGTGACAGCAGAAAGTAAAACTGAAACTGAAAGCAGAGAGGGAAACTGAAACGCAAAAGAGAAGTTAAATTGAAAAAATCAAAGTTAAAGGGTTAACAAATCTGACAGTCATCATTTAAGACTGGCCATGCAGCAACACACTAGTCCATTAGTAGGTAGTGACGATTTTCTGAAAACGTGTTATAAAATAATACCTGCTTCCACCAACGGCACCAGAAGGCAGCACTTGTCAGGTTCTGGTAGAAGGCGAAACTGGAAATAAAAAATGGCGGCTTCGTTGTCATGGCAACCATGGTAATAGCGACAATACCTGCGGAAATACACGAAATACTCATGCGTGGGCAACATCTGAAGTTGAAGAACTTATTCTGTGTTCGATTCAAACTGTATATAGTTCGTTGCAATAAACATAAACCACGAAAAAAAGCTTCAGCCTGAACGGCCAATGAGCACGCTTCTCGGACGTTCTCAGAAGACAAAATCATGCGTTATACTTAGCTCCACTTGCAACGACAACCCGTTTTAAAACTGAACGTTGGATTTTAAAAATAAAACTTGATCAGCCAGTTCCGATCTTTCTTTAAATTATTTTTAATGTCCTAATCAGAATTATGATATATTTTAAGCGATTAATTTTGTTTTCTTATCGTGATAAATTTGTTTTGGTGACGCTAAATAGTTCCGATTCCCATGATGCTTTGCACTTCCTGTTACTTGACGACAGCATCCTCTACCGGTTAATCGTGAAAGCAGGTACTTCTTTCGTCCAAATGTTTACCGTTGTCAGAGAACGAGTGGCAGTACCTATACATTCTTCTACCCTTCACTAGTCTGAGATAAAAGAAAAACAACTTCCCTAACTGCTACTCGAACCCAATCTTCAACGTTGGAGTTTGTTTTCTCGATAAACTTGCCAACGCGGATGCTCTTGGTACTTGTTATGCATGACTGCGTAGTTCCTATGCCTATCGTTCTGATTGTACCTCGCGGGAGATCTCTGTGTTTTCTGGCGATTAGGGCGTGTTTATGCCAAGAGACCTTCTCGTTCGCCGAACGCTATTTGCTAGTCCACCGTTATTTATTCACGATTAGTTTCCAGTTTCTATTAAATGAATGCGGCGATACATAACAAATTAAATGTATTGTAACTAAGCAATAACATGGATGACGAACAAAGTGCACAGTGATTTTAAACATTGCTGCAACGTTGTTGTCATTTCACGCTATTTCCAAAATTTGCTATTCGCGTGCAAAGAACAGCTTCCGGCAGAGATCAGACGATGGTAGAATAAATAGCTGCTTGCAGCGAGAATTCAAAATCCAACATGGCGTCCATTTCGGGGTTACTGAATCGAAAACAAACCATCGAATGCTGGCATTCAGAAACAGTCGGCCGTTTTGTACTGCAGTAAAAAATTGTTTTCTTGTTGTCATAAATCGACGCTGCCATGCCACGTACATAGTTCTTCGTGTTGCGAGGCGTGGGGAGAAGGTCTGCGTCGTTGCCATGGTTACCAGGTAGCATGTTCCCGTAAAGGCGAGAGGAAGCCAGCAGTTTAGTAGGACCAAGTAAAAGCAGTGAGCGAGAAAATTGCTGTTGCGTAAACCCGTCCTAGAAGGGAGCGTTTAGCAACCACTTGTCTTTTCATTCTCGCAGCTATAATTTAATCGCGATGGCAAATGTGTCGTTACCATGGCAGCAACGCTACCTGGATTAGCTAAATCCGACATCGCTTGCGGTCTTATAATCCGCGGTAATAAGATAAAGAATTCCCCCTACGAAACAATAGTCGCAGTTGTTTCTGAACTCGCACTATTGACTGTTTTCGTTACGAGCCGGCAAAGCTAAAACCGCCGCCATGTTGGAAATTCAGATGATTTCCGTATCTAGCTGCGAGAATGCAAAGGCGAATTGTTGCATAAATGCACCTTACGATTCTTTGAATTTCCAGCAGTTTGCGGCATCCAGTTGATTGTTTTAAGTTGTAGATTTTTGATGCACGTTATTTATTTATATATTCCAGGTAAAAGTAGCATTACTCCACGCAGCTACGATCGAAGGCGAAATTCGGGAAGTTCGTAACTTGTTGGATCGCCGGTCGCTGGCCCTGGCACGGGACTGCTACGGATGTAATGTGCTCCATAAAGCTGTAGTCCATAACCACCACAATATCACCAAATACATCGTCGACAGTTTTCCAGAAACCATCAATTCCGCTGATCAGGTAAAAACAGTATATTTTAGAAGGGTGTAATATAAAGGCTGGTCAATTATGCCGTGATCAGCTTAATAGGTCAGTATTACTGAAGTGGGTAATGTGGGGAAGACGGGGGAGGGACCACACACAACCTTACCAAATGCTATACGAAGATTAAGGTTATTCAACTGCTACCGTCATAAATACGTATCACAAACCAAAGGAATAAACTGGACACTCGTACGGTGAATTTAATTCCAAGCAATGGTCACCCACAAACAGGGCAACAAAAACAAAAACAAACAAACGCAAAACGTAGTTGATCTTAATTTTCGGCCGCACACAAATTAATCACGTACAAGGTCGTATAGGACATTGTAAAAGATAAATAGGTCTTGCGCCGAAAATTATAATCCTACGTCATTAAAAACTTTCAGTTTATTTACTGCAAGTCTCTCTGTTTCAAATTTGTTTGTTTGCAGCTCTCTTTCAGAGCCTTTGGCATTTGTTCGTATTATTACAGGACTGCAAGCAAAATGACCAACAGACATTTTAGCTTTATCACGGGAGGGTGACGTCAAACCACTGTATAGATTAATTCGTAATAATGATGCTGCTTCATCTTCACGTTTTTTTAAAGTGATGGTGAATTGTTGGCTCACCAGCATGTTAGATCTTCATTTGGTATTGTATAGCATTTTAGCCTTAAATGCATTAGGGTAGGGCGCTTGGGATAGGGCCACTGCTCTCAGCAATTAATTCAATCCAATTCAGCCTACGCCTTGAGGCTGTCGTTTGCCCATTTGCATTGTTGCTTGCCTAATAATTATATTTAAAACAATGCAAAACAATAAAAATGATCATTCAGGGCCCCGTAACTCACGACCAATTGAAATTGCAATTCAAAAAAACGGAACGTCAGCGGAAATATCTTTATAATATGAACTAAAAACCAGTTTGAAGGATAAATGGTTCAGTCAGTAGAGAGAACTCTATAAACGTGTCCTAAAAAGAAATCACCAAGCCAAAAATAAAATTCACGATTCCAGTGATCATCGTGGCCGAGCGGTGAGAAAGCTCAGTCCGGTCGCTGGAGGTTTGCGGATCTGGTCGAACCCCTGGAAAGGGGACCTTGGCAAAGTCCCCGCCAGGACTGCCGGCCAGGGTAGCGTGAGAGGCTACAATGCTCCTTCAGCGGCTATGGCATGTATTCTGGCTAATTCTGGACAATCTTTCGGCCCCGACGATGATGGGAGGTTTCAAATCCCCGGGCTGGCACCTCCCTTTACCAGATTTATTCTTCTCTAAAAAAATCTAAAAATGTTGGTAAAAAACAGCAAGCGTTGAAGAATATTGGACTGTAAACCTATCTACAACATAATAAAAACGTAAGAAGTGTGTAGGTGCATGTTTGTACCTCTACTCCTCTTGACCTAAGCCACCCACATGTAAGGAGAGCAGCCAGATGCAGGCCCAGATTGGCAGCACTCGGGCCCAAGTACCAAGTGTCATTTTAAAAAGGCCTCCCTAACACAATTTCGTGGGGAGGGAGGGAAATATGCGAGTATTCAGGGACCGGTCATTATTTATGGCTCGGGGGGTGGTGGGTGGGGGGGGGGGACACGGAGGAAATAAAAATGTTATTACCTAGATTTTAAGGAAAGGACAACGTTGAGTTAAAAATCCTATAAACCACCAATGTTCCTTACATCCGTCTTGTGCCAAGTTTTATACAATAAAGCCAATGGATGTAGTTTACTAGCATATAACAGTGGGCTGTAGTAATACAGACAGCTTCATCATCGGGGAAAGGAAACACTCACATTATGGAGGGGTGTGTGGAAGTTTTTAGAAGCTGAGGAGTTTTTAGAAATTTTGACTGTTGTTAAGTATCTTTTTTGAGGTCCGAAAATGACTTTTTCCTTCTCCCCAGGTGAAAATAATGACCGGTCCCTAAGCTGTCTTTAGAGTCCAGTCATTTAAAGACAGCTATGAAATAATCAGGGAAGGGACCAGATTTTAAGACCAACCAGGAAACTACAACGAGAATAATTCATCAACAGAAATTTGACTTGTAACTATAAAATCTAAAAAGGCCCCCATACGAATCTACGGGAGGGCCCATGTGCCATTGGCACCCAGGCACTATGGCCAGTCCGGGCCTGGCCAGATGACAGATAAATAAGTTACGTTTCTTATTGGCCTATTTCCATTGCTGTAACTTTAACTTGAACAAAACGGTAGATAGATCACAAAAACTGGTTGGCTGTAACTGGTCGAACGAAGGAAAGAGCAGACCTGCAGGTATTAAAAGGCTGTCAAACATTCGCGTTTCAAAAGCAAGGTGCGAGGATTGAGCGTGCAAAGCGAGCGATTTCCACGTATAGTAATCCATTTCAACGTAGCACAAACACTCCGTGAACAACTTTGCGTCCTAATAATCAGCGCATTTATTTTGTGATGCTCTGTGGATCGATAGTCGAGATTTGTCGAGACGAGATGGAGACCAGCCGAGATGGATTACTATCACATCAAAAACCAAAACTGGTAAAAAGGAATCGCCAAGTTCAGAAGAATGGTTCGTCACTTCAAAGGAGTGATATCAACACACCAAAACATTAGCCAAGTTAATCGCACCGACTAATAGTTCGAAGGTTAAATGAAAACTAGAACCTTTGCTACTTTCGGTAGCAATGTTGAAGTTTTAATTTAACAACGAAAAGTCTTATTTAATGCGAATGTTTTGGTTTGTTGATAGCACTTCTTTGAATGGCCGAGACCATAAGGAACTTAGCAAGCCCGTTTTACCAATTTTGGCTTTTGATAATGATATCACTTTTTTTTTTAATTGTGTATTAGACTCAACTCAAGTAGCCTGCATATGTGTAATAACATGCCACGTCAACAATAGCTTTAGTACCCATTTCTCCAATATTTAAATTTGATATCACTCCTTTGCGAGGCCAACCCATTCTCAACTTAGTGGCTTCTTTATTAGTTTTTAGTTTTGTTTTAATTTTTGGTTTTGTTTATTGAGTTCACCTCATTCCTTTGTGAGGCCGAAATGCTGAGCAGAAATTTTTAAACCACAACACGAAATGTGTTACCGTAAAAAGAAATTGTTTTTAATAGGTTCAAAATTTGAGTATGCAGTTTTAGAAAGTTTTTTTTTAAATATTTGTTATTAGGAGGGAAGGACTCCCATCCATTACTGCGTCGCTGTAGAAGACGAACGAATATACAAAACGTTGATCGGTGCTGGTGCGGATGAGTCATTGCCAGATAACGTAAGTAACAATTTTTTTTAAAGTAGGGCGGCTTAGTTATAGTGGTATTTGATTAAGATCCAAAGCAAAGTAAAAAATGGTAAAAAATGTTGGTAAAAAAATATTGTTAGTATTGTTGGTGATTCTCAGTTATTGTTGGTGACACCAGCCAAGGGGGATGGGAACAAAAACATATCACAACGTGCGGTCAAGAAATGTTCATTATTTTAATTGATCGAAAAAGAGTATATCGACTATTGTAGATTTACGTCCCTTTCAACTGCTACAGTTAGTCATCCCAGACCAAGAAGCAATATTGATAGGATATCTTAGGTTCTTTTACATGCCCAATTTGACATCAGCGTGAATGAGTACAGGTGGTCAGGTAAGTCGTTTAAAAACAGTTGGCGCATAACTCGATCACAACTACTTTTTAATTCCAAACTTGCAGAACTTAATAAAGACAGTCATGGTTATTAGATTTCATTAATCTAACAGAAATTCTAAAAAAAAAAAAGAGATTACAAAACTACTGCAGCCATGCAGTTTGCCGAACTTCACCTAAAATTTTCTAATCCAAACTAAATCTTGTAAATATTGTCATATTACCAAGTTTTGGCATTCTAGCCAAAAATACGTGCAGAACGGGTCAATCTTGAGAATTTTTTTTTCGTATTCGCAAAATTATTTTTTGGGGGGCTGGAGGTAATGAGTTACACGGCCAGTCTGACATCAAACTGATTAACATTTTGTATTTTGTATCTTTCGATACACAAAAATAAAAAAAATAACTAAATTACAAAGATTCTTAGAAAACTTTTTTCCCTGTGGTCAGAATCAAACTATTGCCGATGTTAAGTAACCCCCTTAACCCCCCCCCTCCCCTCCCCAAACAAACTTTATAAAACTGATTTACCCATTCTGCAGGGTTTTTTTTCCCCTTTGGCTAGAATGCCAAAAATACTCAAGCAATGTGAGAATATTTACAGCAGTAGTGAGATTTAGTTTGGATTATAAAGTTTTGTGCGAAATTCTGCAGACTGCACGGTTGCATTAGTTTTTGTACTTTTTTTTGTTTAGAATTTCTTTTAGATTAACCACGTCTTTTTTGTTCTGCAAGTTTGGAATTCCAATTTGACCGACAACCGGCGTTCCTCAAAATTTGATTCCACAAAATAAACTTTTTCTTTCTGCGAAAACGCATTCTGAGAAATTGGACTACACTCCTCAGTATCCACACATCGTACATTTGGGATTATTAGTTGCTATACGAATTAAAAAAATAAAATAAACGAGAAAATAATGTTATAGCATGTTTACTTCGGCATGTTTCCGATTTTCACCTAAAAGTGTTTTTTTTTTACAATATTCAATCTCGTTAACTTCATTGCTCTTATTTTTGGCTTGTTGTAAAACAATTATCAAACATTTACAAACAAACACATTAATTAATAATTACGCTTGTCAAATTTTCTTACTTAAAATACCGCAGATATAAAAATAATTTTGTTTTTCGTGACGTATTTTGTTTTCTTCCACCAACAGGATGGCTGTGTGTGTATATAAAAAGTCCATAGCGTCCTTTTTTGAAGTTATAGCTATTTTTTTTGTAACCTAACATTTGTCCTCGGTGCAGACCAACAAAAAGAAGAATTCTTCATTCACATCTTTTACGGAGTTCGTGCTGGTTTTATGTCACCGGAACTCATATCGATTATTTTCCGTTTGTGACTCTCGGCCTTTTCGTAGTTGGACACTTTTCTCGGACTGTCCATCAAGATTACGTTGGAACGTTTTTCGCTGGCGAATTTCTTCTTCTGGTAAGATGTCCGCAAACTTTCCGGGCTTCTGATTTCTTCCACGCGGCGAGGCTGGGGACAACGCCATGTTAGCGACTTCGTCTGCGTCCCGTAGAGATGGAGAAACTTGGGAAGGGTTTGGTTAGGGGTCACCGCCAAGTTGAACCTGTGTTTACCCCCTCGGTGGGTGATGGCCATTCCCTGGCACATGATTTTGGCCGAAGATATCGCCACCTTGACCGTCACCTCGTGGATGTCATCGTTACTGGGAAGGTGCAAATACTGACCCAGCTGTCTCGTCATCTCGCTCACCGTTGGTGGCTTGCAGATTTCCAGTCGAACAGCGGCTTTCAGCAAATTGCGCACTACATTTTCATGGACAGCCATCCTTAATTTTTTTTTTATCCAAACGAACACATTTTTTAAGGTCAGAGTCGAAGTTGTACCGAAAATACTTGAGCCCTCATAGCTGGTATTTTAGCCTATTTCACACGTTCGTTGTTTATCCCAAGTGTGTAATTACAATGTGAGGTGAGTGGGGACGCAACAATGGATGCGTGTTGCAATGCGCTCCTTAGCTACTATTGTTGAAATGTAAATGAGAACTTGCAACCACCAACATTTCATTTCTAAAACGTTAATTGATAATCGCGCCACTTCATTGTAGCGTGTAATGGTCGAAGTAAATAACGAAAGATACTTGGTAGGAAAAGAAGCGCCAAGAAGGTTTTTTTCGGGTTACAGTGTTACTTTCGGTTCATGTCACAGGCAAACAGCGGAATCGGCCATGCTGGAGGAAGTGACGTCACAATCCCAAAAGTAAAAAAATCGTATCGGGCGAATTTAAACAAAACGCAACGCATGTGCCGACATTTTATAAAGAACGCAAGCCAGCAATTTAAAGGTCTCCGTTTTTTGTTTTGTTTTTGCTTTTAGTATAGAGAGCATAAATCCAAACTAGATTATCTGCCCCACGACGATAAGAGGGAGAATTTAGCTGGGAAAATCTAAGCGAATTATCCGAAAAAAAAACCCAACAAACCAACCACTGTTCTCAAAATATAGTTAACAAGAAGGAACACAATCTGACTGATTAGTTTTAGTTAAGTATGTTTCAGTTTGTTGTATTGTATTAGTTTGGTGAGGCTGTTGACCGTTGTCCGGTTAAGCTTCGTGATTACTAACAACAATAACAAACACAAACTGGCCTCGGACGCCCCCTGACATTTTCGGGAGGAGAAGGGTCCTGTGGTGCCTCGTGCTCATGTCGATTGTGGCATGTTGAAGATTCTGGGTTTTCCGCTTGGATTTCTCCAGCTAAATTGTTCGTCTCATCTTTGTGGGGCAAATAACCTAGTTTGGATTCGTGCTCCCTAAAATAACAACAACAACAACTGCAAATCAGAACATGCGCAGAAGCCGCGTCTATAAAAGGCGACTACTGGATTGATAAAAAAAAAACGGCAATTAATGAAAAAAAAAAGAAACTCCGTTTGCTACAGTTTGCTTTTTTACTAAAGAAAATGTTTTATTCGTTGTTTTATTGTCATTTTTTTTGGTACTATTTTGACACCAACGGCTAACAATATTGTAAACAGAGCTTTATTTTTTAAACTCCATTGAGTGCACATCTACCAATCACATCTTTGTTTTGAGATGCGCTTCCCAGCAACTGCAACACTCTAATTGGCTGTTCGGGTTAAGTTGGCGGAATAGGATTTCTGACGTCACACCATTACGCAAAAGAAGCCATTCACCGCGACTCACACCGAAGCACCTACACTAAAGTGTGCGCGGCCTATCTTGAGTTCGGTGCAGAATGAACACAGATAATCGATTGTACGTTTTTGGTAGCAGAGTGCCTTGTTGATATCCAAAATGAATACAAAAACAATGGCGGCCGTCGATTAAAGCCGCTCCCTCCAGGAAGACGTAGCTGCTCATAAAATAATTCCAGGACTCAAGATACGCCGCGCACACAATAGTGTCGTTAATCTTTGGCTCGGTAGCATTGTTTTCTATCTGAAGCCTTCATAGTTTTAGTTTATAGCTGCAGTTTGTAGTAGGGCAATGGCCCTCAATAAAATCATCATTTCTTCAGCTTGGGACAAATAACTCAATTCTGTTTCGTGCTCCATAAAAACAAACAACAATAACCTTCAGTGTTTTTTGAAAAAAATTCATATGTACACTAATCTGAACTTCAATGTTGTCACGGACGGAAAGCATTTGTTATGCGGTAGAAAACCCAGTTGGTGACCAGGAGTGGTTAACGCTCGTTAAACCGTTTAAAACCCTTTTAAAACCCAGTTGGTTCGTGCTGTTTAAAAAAATAAAATAAAAAACAAACAAAATTACAAGCATTTGTTGTTATTGTATTAAGATACACACTAGTGCGGCACGCCGTCAAAGTTGTTACCTTCAACTCTTTGTAATATTAGACATTAGTGGAAAGTGAAGTGACGTGAAAGAAGTGAATTGAATGCAAAGTAACAATAATTTAAAGAAGAGACACAACGTCAAATGTCATTAGTAAGTCTAACAGATTTAGTAAAATAATTGTAGCGTAAAAACACGGTCGTCAGGCACCACGCGCTAAAACGATGTAAAGAATAATTCAAAATGCATTATAGGCTATTTGAATGTAACAGATTTTTCCCGTCCCTAAGAGGGTTGGGGGGAACCAGATATTTGAGGCCGAGCTACAGACAGCACTACAAATGAACAACTCGGGGAAAACAAACAAAAAACTGTAAACAGAATAACTTGGTCATTACGAAAACAGGTGGGTCTTATGCACTAATAAAGAAAGTTTGACTGTGTTATCTGAAGAAAAATAACAACGTGACAGAAAAGGCTAAAACTCGTATCCGCAGCCTGACAACAGAATGCAGGGGCTGCTGGGAGTATGCTAAAATTATATTATAGTTAATACGTGCTTTTTTTTAGTCCAGCAGCTTTTTCTAGTAGCTGCTTGGACTACGGTAATGAAAATAATACTATGCAACAGTTGCGAAATATTTTATTGTTTGTCATCCATTGAAGTCATAACCATATTTTATTAAGTTTATATAACTTCACACAAAATAAAGCTGCAAAACGTAAGGTGGATCTCCATGTAGACCCACGATAACCTCGACACAAGCCTTACGGAAATGCGTTCCTGTGTATAGCTCTTGTACGTTAGATTACATGTAATTTAGAGAACATACATCGCCTTTCAAATGGCTTAAAAATTAATTAAAATTCTGTTAAAATTAATTAATAAATTAGTTGATAAAAAAAATGGGGATTGGCCATAATAAAGCTATAATTCATTTTCGAATCTTACTTGTTTTCCATGGAGGGTGTTTAGGCCTAATTTTATTAAAAAAAAATTCGGCGTGTATGCGATCATTGATGTACATGGTGTGTGTTCAGAGCATTAACGCAATGCCTTTATTCTCATTTGTTCAGGAATTAAATTTTTTAGTTTACTAGTTTACTCCGTTTGCTTTATGTATGAAGCTTTTAGATCATTTTTGTGCTGAAAAACCACAATTTAAGGGGATAAAATATTGATTGCTTTGAATGTGTGAAACGTTTAGTCAATTTGTAACAGACAAATAACAATCTAAAATGCTTAAGGTCAGAGATCATGAAATAACCTAGTTGCAGCTCCTCCCCACTCCCGCGTGGGGGGGGGGGGGGGGGGAAGAGCCTAGGTAATTTGACGATTTCCGATATTAAAATATTTTAGGGGGTGGGCCACAGCTTTGCCAGAGCTGTTATGGTACGTTCTCACGCTTTGTGCGCTGTCACACTAGAAAATGTGTATTTGTTTTTTTTTCAGGCTGGCAGAACTGCGCTTTACTACAGAGACAATTTAGATCAACTGGATATCAATAAAGTCATTCAAAGAGATAAAGAATTAGCGTCGAAAGCCAAGGAGAATCCTGCTGAATTAGTTGGAACATTAAACGTCAATTCGGTGTCGAAATTGACAAAAAGTAAGTCCATCCTCCTTTTTTTTTAGTGGACGTGTATTGGGAAGCAGGAGAAAGGATATTCCCACGCTAAAAACTGGAGTCTATCTGTGTATCTCTCTGTCTATTAGCAATCAGACCATGACGAGTATACCATCAGGCTGGGCCTACAACAATGTTGGAGGGGGGGGGGGGGTGGAGACAAAATGGCCGCTATGGCTGGCCCATTTCTTCGAGATCTGTACGGTAATTGGCCTAGCTACTCGCATCTTTGCACGTTAAGTCGTGACATCTATTGGCAGATAGTGGCGGTATTGAAAATAATGCATTTTAATTTTGCCTAGATTTTGCGTGACAAATTTTTATTACCGATAAAAGTATTTAAAAATATTTGTCAAAGTTATCACCAACGACAGTTGCTTCTCTGTACTTGGAATAAATAGCGAAACATTTGTGTAACCAGAAAATGTTACACGGGAAGGAACATCGGTATTCTTTTAACTGTAAGTATCGCTCTCAGCTGACGGAAAGCGGTCACAGGACAAATCAATCGAATGAGTGGTGCTTTCGGTGGCCATATTGTCCAATCTAGTTGCATATGCTATTTTTCATTCGAGATCCGGCTAGTACTGTAGTAGCTATGTTCAGACTGTCATCGAGCACTTTAATAAACTCACCAAACATCTCAGGGACCGTTGCCACCAGAAGTGACGTTACACGTCTATTGTTTTCGAACGTACCCGCTGAGTCCTTGAATTTAAATGTTTTTGTCGTTATTTAAAATAATGCTCTAGCTATGAGCAAGACAAAGGACAAATTTGCAGTTTTTTCAAATAACTAGTGTGTTTGCCGATAAATATTGTCGAGTTTATCTTTTAAATGTTGTTGCTTTCAGTTTCCATGCATTTTCATCAGTTGTTGACTGGGCGATTAAAACGAACGTAGGGGAGAAAATTCTGCAAAAAATAATGTCGATTGGAAAAAAGCTCGGGAAAGCGACGGGGAGAAAAAAACTTGCCCAGGTGAAAAACTGCACCCTACTTGGTGAAATTTGAGGCAAGTCAACTGACATAATTACCTACAACAACAAGTATAGGGGAAAAAAAACACAGAAAAAATATTTTTTACCTCCACAACTAAAACATGTTGTTTGTTCTTCCTCAGTAATACCAAGAATTTTTAGGGTTGGGGAGGAGAATTTGTGACCGAGACCCATACAGAAACGTCTTAGATACATATCAATTAGTTCCGTCTGAGTTTATAGAGGGCGCCATGAGTTTTATGTGGGAATTTCTACTCAGTTTTCAGCCTGAAATTAAACTAACCTAAACGAAACTAGCTTGTTATTATTATTTATTTTAACTTAGTTGTAATTTAGTTTACTTTAGACTTTGGGCTGAAAAATGAGCAAAAATTACCAGTGGCGCCCTCTGAAAACTGAGGTGGAACTAATTGGAATGGATCTAGGATGTTTCAATAATGACTTTTTAGAGTTACAAATTCTCCTCCCCAATAAATTCTTGATAATACTAGACACTATTTGATGCTGAACAGCTTTATTTGAGCAAATTTGTTGATAGGTCCTTGAAAATTGTATTGGTTTTGGAACGTCATTCAGAAATTATATTGGATTGGGAAAAATCTCCTTCAAAATGCGTGAATTATGTGTGTGTGTTTTGTGCGAAGCCTGTGAAGAGTGCGGAAGTGACTTTCAAATGGGCTAAGAACAGATATAGCACAAGTGCTTTAGTCTGTAGAGACCATTGTGTAAACGTGTCTAAAAAACAACATGTTCAAGCCAAAATTGTGGAGGTAAATCACGATTCCAGCTCAAGTACACATCTCCAATGTGACAAATCCGAAATTAATAAAAGTTGGTACCGTGTTCACCAAGTCCAACACAGCTTACATGCCAAATTTGAGTGGAAACTATCGGAAGACGGTGGAGGAATTAGGCACCGAAATTTCCTCTCTAAGATGGGAGACCGAGCCGTTACTAATATTAGGAAACCGCGGTTCCCCGGACCTAAATTCACCCTATAATCTGACCACTCACAATTTTATTTATAAAATAAATTAACTCGTGTGCACAGCTTGGATTCAGGAGAGCAGGAACGAAAAGAATAACAGAGAACTGCGTATGATGGAACGAATTTATCACTCCGTAATTTCATAGACGTACACAGCGTTTGTTTCTGTCATCGCTTGGTTACCCAGTCTTTTTTTTTTTCAGAAGAAACGTCTACTAACGCGCCTGTGACGTCATATAATATTCGACAATGGGTTCGTTCTGGAGAAGTCGATAAGCTAGAACAGATTGTGTTGGAAGGTCACGGACAGAAATTATTAGGAGAAAGTGGATTGGACGCCAGAACTAAAGCTTTCCTAAAACAAGTGCCATTATACATGGTAAGTCAGTAATAATTCAGAATTATCAGAAAAGCGATAATGAGTGTTCTTGCAGTGTTCTTAAACAGCCTTATAGCTGAAGTCTTATATTTGAAATACCCAATTTCAAGGCTTGAAGAGCGGCTTGTAAATGGAAATTTTTACGGCTAGAGCCTTGAAACGGTTTTGAATTTTGTTCATGTGCTGTATTTGATGAACTAAGTGGCGTAACTAAGGTTTTGTACTGTGGGGGCAACACTAGGCATTTAACCGAATGGTGTAGAGGGAGAACCGAATAAGAGCCCCGGAAGCTGATGCATTTTTGCTATTTTCCGGCATTTTCTGGCCTTGTAAAGTGCCGTTGGAAACATTTTTATAAAACCAGTTTTGCTGACTGCATTATACGCATAAAAAAATGTTGTAATGTAAATCTTTCAGTTTTTCATACGAGATACTTAGTTTTTAAACACCGATATTTTGTTAGAAATGTTAGGAATTTTAAGCAAAATATGGAGTTAGTAATTCTTACTGTTATCTTTACTGATTTTCGTATTTCTCCATTTGTTACCTGGTTACTATAGTGATTTAAAGGAGAAACAGTAGAAGTATAAATTAGCTAAGATGAAAGTTGCGTCTTTGACCTCAAAATGCAACCATTTGACGGCAAACAATTTTTCAGATATGGTAAAAGTGACTTGCCGAATAAGTTTTCAAAATATCAGAGAGAGGGCGTATTGCCCCTTTGCCCCCCCCCCCCCCCCCATTAGTTACGCCAATTTAAGCTCTTCCTGCCTGTCGGCCCAATCATATATCCGCTCTTAACCCCCCCTCCCCCACCCGTAAACCTTTCTTGATTTTCATGTTCTTTTACGATCCACGGAAAATTGGCAAGGCAGTGTAACTTAGATTACTAAAGCAACGTAATTAAAAATGACACATTTTGTTTCCCTTTGGACTTAAATTTCGTAGTTTAATTTTAACAATGGATGGCGCCTGCATTTAGTTAAATTTTAGTGATCGCGAAACGCCGGCAAAACTCGCGTCAGCCGATTTCAAGCACGATTGTTTTTAAGATGACGTGCCGCCCCTAAAAGAATGCCGCTATAGGCCCGGGCCTCCTGGGCCTACTTAGAAATCTGGCCCTGTTAAAGGCACATAAATCCTTCCAACGTCTCGGTATGTCTTGCGACCCGTTGATAATAGCGCTTGCAACATTTACTCAGGTTAGAGTTAGGGCGCATTTACGAAGAAAGGCCTTCTCGCTCACCAAAAGCTAGGTGCTGGTCAACCGTTATTTATTTATGATTAGTTTCCCGTTGCTACTAAATGAATGCGGTAATAGATAACCAATTGTATGTATTATAAATATCAACACGGATAAAGAACAAAGTGCTATACGGTAATTTTAAACATTGCTACAAGATTGCTGTCATTACACGCTATTTCCAAAATTTGCTATTCTCCCTCAAAGTACAGCTTCTAGCAATGATCAAACGTCGGTTGAATAAATAGCTTCTCACAGCGAGAATTCAAAATCCAACATGGCGCCCATTTCGTGGCCATCGAATCGAAGACAAACCATCGAATGCCGGCATACAAAAAACATTCCGTCGTCTTTTACTGCAGTAAAAATTGTTTTCTTGTTGTCATAAATCGACGCTCAAATGTTGCAAGCATCGTACGCCGTGTCACGAAGCACGAGGAGAAGAATTGCGTCTGCGTCGTTGCCGTGGTTACTAATATGCGTAGACAACTCGAAAGCTGTATACTCCGGTAAAGGTGAGAAGCAGCCATCAGTTTTAGGGCGCGTTTACGCAGCGACTCTCCTTTGCATTCTCGCAGCTAGAACTCAATCGCGGTGGCAAAGGTGACATTGCCCTGCTATCAACGCTAAATGGATTAGCTAAATCCGACATTGTAAAAGTTGCAGTCTTATAACCCGTGCCAATAATATAAAGAATTCCTCATGACGAAACAATTTTCCCAAACGCTTCTGAACTCACGTTATTTGCTGTTTTCGTTGCGAGGCGGCAGACATAAAACCGCCGCCATGTTGGAATTTGAGGTGATTTCTAGCTTCTAGCTGCGAGAATGCAAAAGCGAGTGGTTACGTAAACATGCCTTTAGTATTGATCAAGTAAAAGCTAGTGAGCGAGCAAACTGTCGTTGCGTAACGAGCCCTTAATGTCGCAAAAACATCTCGCACGCAAGAAAAAACAAGAAAATGACTGTGATGGCAACATTTACATTCATTTGAACTAATGTTGCAAAACTAAGTCATACAGGAAAGCCAACAGGGATGCATGTGCCTTTAATCCAAACAGAAATGTGGCCTATTTGCGCAATATTTTGGCTTCGCGTTGAATTTAATTTTCCCTGCCAGAATTTGTCGCGATGGTAACGGCATCAAGTCTGCACCCGGATTCGCTATCTCGGATATTGTTTGAGTAATAGTTTACAGATTACAGATTAAAGATTAGATTTATTGAGAGTCTACAGGACCTGTGCAGTCATACACTCACTATAACTTAATTCTAAACTTATACCTAATCCAGATAACCATAGCAATATCCCGTGCAGTCATTTGTTTGCAGTCGTTTGAAATGTGACAATAAGATAAAGAATTCCTCCCGACGAACCAATTTTCGCAGTCACTTCTGAACTTACGTTATTGACTGTTTTCGTTGCGAACCGGAAACCCGCCGCCATCTTGGAATTTCGGAATATTTCTGGCTTCTAGCTGCGAAAATGTAAAGCGAGTTCATGGCGTAAATACCTAAATAATAGTTTTAACTCGATTCGTAAAAAAATAATTAAATTACACAGGTTTCAATGCACAAAACGCAAAATGCAATCTACATTTAGTATAGACAACATACAATCTACAATATACAATGACATTTGAAACATTAGTCAAAATTAGTAATGCTAAAAACTGAGCCAACTGAAACATGTCGGAAAGCAAGCCGGAACACTGCCGCCATCTTGAATTTCTAATTATTTCTGGCTCCTAGCTGCGATAATGTAAAGCCAGATTGTTGCGTAATAACGCCCTCATAGTACTTTTATATCTAAATTAATAAACTAATTAAAACTAAACGGGCCTATTCAGTAATCGGCCACATTCGTAAAAAATAATAAGATTACGTAGGTTTTAATGCACAATACACAAAATTTAGTGCATTCTAACGTAATTGAATGTGTTTTAACGTATTTAGTGTTATTTAGTGTCTTATAACTTATTGTATTGTATAGAGCAGTGACATTTGCCCAGTATGGGTTTTGGAGGGCATAACTACAAGGTGCACTACATAAAAATGGAAGGAAAAACAACGGAGGAGCGGATTTCTTAGGCTTAAAGTAACGCTGTTTTCTCCAACAACAAAAATCGCGCGTTTTAGGTCTAAGAAATCACTCTTCACAGCATCGGCTTCAATATGACGGCCTTCTGTTTCTCTCTGCAGTGCCCCTTGCAGCTAACCCATTAAAGCTCCAGCATAGAGTTATATACAATAATACTTACGTCGTGTCACTGCTCTATAGGGCAGTGACACGACGTAGTATTATTGTATATAACACTATGGTGGAGCCAGTAACTGGGTTAGCTACAAGGTGCACTGGTGGGGGGGGGAGGGGGGAAAGAAGCGCGTCTTACTGAAGCCAATGCCTCAAACGCGCGATTTTTGTTGATTTGTTGGCAGTTGCTGACATTTTTAAGCAAGTAGAATCTTTATTTTCCGATTAAAACCTCGTAGCATAACGGATTGGAGAAAACAACGATTTTTTAAGCCTACGAAATCCACTCTCAAAGCACTGGCTTGACTAGAAATGCCGTTGTTTAACCCGCCATTTCAATCTAGTGCCCCTTGCTGGTATCTCTCTTGTAGCCATATGACGTCACTTGACGCTGCTCTATTGTTATTGGACGTAAGTTTGTCAGCTTAATGCAAATCTACTGTGAACGATGCTTCCTCCAGCTTGGCCCACAGGGTTCGTCGTCGCTCGCGTGCCGCCTGGATACAGATTATATACAATATATACAATATATACAGAGTATAGGCCTATACTTTGTATCCATGCGACGCGCGAGCGACGGCTGGGCCCCTCTGTATTGGTCTGGAGATTGAAAGAGAGAGGTGCAGTGCAAGCAATTTGTACCATTCGTTTTGGCTGAATTTCACCTCCCCTCCTTGTCCATAGGTTGAAGGCAGTACATAATGTTATTACGCATTGCTTATAAAGAATTAGCAAACTGTACGATTAGCTTACGTTATTGTTTAAGAAGCGAAATTAACAGGAAATATTAGAAATAAACAAAAAAAAAATGCAATGGAGCCAACATTGTGATTTTGATACATTCTTTAAATTGCATTAGGAGTGTATAAAATGCATGTACGTGGAAGTATCCGTGCTGATTCGTATTCCGCAGCTTCATGGGAGTGCGGGGTTTGTTCCCCGGCTCCAGTCCAGTTCATTAAACGTCGTCAGAATATTATTTTACCAAAGCTACGATAAAAGGTGTCAACTTTCCGACACGCGCGTGAACTGGCATTGAGCTAGGAAGCGAGACACACGATTTCTACCCCAGTCGACTTTGGTTTGAAGAAGCCATCTCCTTTAACACTTTTGCTCGCGCAGTTGGGCATGCCAGGTAATGTGAAGTGATGATTATCCGATGGCTGGCCTCCCGAACTTCCATTTTCGACGATTTTCCTAAAAATTTCTTAAAGAATGCCTTTCTTTTCTAAATAAGACTATTTTAAATAGGCCGCTAAATTCCTAAATTTTTCATAAAATTTGTTATGAATTTTCCCAAATTCCAATTGTGGCTAGGAGGCCTACGATTAGAATTTCCGATTAGTTACCTAACAAAATTGACCTCTCCTGACGCCGTGGCTACAGCTGGGTATGCGTTAAACCTTCAAAGTCTTCAAAGTAGTTAATGATTCCCTGAACATTTCAGACCCTTAAGTACGGTGGGGTGAGGGTTGCCCCTTCCCCATTAGATTTGGTCCACCACGTGAGCAAGAAGGACGTAACATTAGCGCAATAAAGCTCGTTTTTGGTCTAGTTTATAATACCAATATTTCAGCTAACAACGTTCTGCAATACACATTAATGAACTCAGGAGCCCGGGTCCTTATTTTATGAAATACGGCAGTTATTTGGGACGGATTATGTCCATGATAAACGAGTGTTATAATAATAAATGCCTAAAATCATCTTCCATATAATTTCCGCACGTTAGCCCCCACCCCCTTTAACTGGATGTATTTTGTACCAGATCGCCTCTCCTAAGTTCTAAAAGTAGTTTTCTATTTTTTTTACAGTCGAAGATCGAGCTCCTGCACGAGGCAGTGGCGACAGGGAACTTACGTGAAGTGCAAGTGCTTCTGGATCGGAGAAAATTGGCTTTAGCCAAAGATCAAAGTGGTCTAGGATTGCTCCATAAATCCCTCCTCTACAGCCATCCCAACATCACCAAGTATTTGTGCGAGAAGTATCCGGATTCCTTGGCTGTCAGAGATAACGTAAGTGAATCTTTGTTTCCTCATTATAGTATTAGGACTAGGTTGACTATCGAAGTGAAGCAAGATAACTCCATTATGAGATCATTTACAATCCCTTGCCTTCTACTGCCATGATATATGAAACCCATAGATTGCATCAGCACTCGACGTCCATTGGACGCCCATTAGCAGTCCAAAACGTCAATTGTGGTCAGGCCCAATCTGGAACGTTCAGGAGACGTCTGGTGGAAATCCAGAATGCAAGGTCCATTAACATGTCTGTAAACGGACCTTGCATTCTAGATTTCCATCAGATAACTCCTGGATGTCTCAAACTGGACCTATTCTGATAACTCATTCTTCTGATAAACAGTCTGGGTCCAGTACATCATATCCTTCATTCGTCTCCTGGACGTCTCAAATTGCGCATAACCACAAGTTGATGTTTTAGACTTCTGATAACACGTCTTTCTGATAAACAGTCTTGGTACAGCACATCATATCCTTCATTAGTCTCCTGGACGTCTAAAATTGGACCTAATCGCAAATGAACGTTTTGGCCTCCTGACAAAACGTCCTTCTGATAAACAGTCTTGGTCCAGCACATTACAATTCGTATACAACGTGCAAAATTGAAAAAAAAGTAAATAAATCGTAAAAATGTTCATTGAATAAATGATTAGATTGGTAACGAAGATAGAGCTGATGCTGAGCTATAATTTCGTATTTAATATTTGAATTACACAAATAAACGTGTCACGTTAAGTAATCAAACTCATTTATTTGGAAACTTGGTAAATTGCTTATTTCAACACAAATTAAGATGCTACGCTGTAATCCGCTAAGTTTCGGTGATCACTGACGTGGACCAGTGGCTTAGATGCCGGAAAGATCGAAGACTAACCGCGGTCGGGCTCTCCTAAGTTGGAGGCCGTTAGGCTGCTGTAAAAAGATCGGTAAATTTGCGACTTTAAATTCTAGTGCAATGGATTACTTAGTGTAAGGACCATGGCCACCTCCTACGTGAGCACCGGCATTTGTGTTAACTTCATAGTTGGAAATCTGACTAAATTTCTGTTTGTGGCACTGACTGAATTCCATCAGAATTAGTGATTTGGTTGTCAATGCAAATATCAGCTTAAGTAAACAAAATGTCGCAAATGGTGTTACATATTCTCTGAGTCACTCTGAACTGTGTTTGTATCTACATGGCTGATGTTTGAGTTGTTGATATTGAAATTGTAAGTATTGATTGCCATTGATACCTGTAATCATGCACATCACAAAATTAATAAACGCTAGATTTTCTTCTGCCAAGTTGATATTCCTCCTGCCAGTTAGCCATAGTCAGTTGTGATAGCTGTAGTCGACTGGTGGCAGCCTATCAGTGGAGGTCACTGCCAGTGCTGCCTAAATCCCCTAGCTGCAGAGTTTCACGGGTGTGCTATGCAGAAAGTGTCGTTGCAGCAGATTGGCAAACGTTGGAGTATTACGACCTACGTCTCCGAGAGCGATGTTAAAACGGAGGTAAACATCAACAGATGTTCCATCGTTATTCGCCATAAGAAATCCGATCCGGGATCGGCATCTTCAGGCACTGGCCGTCGCCATTGCGGGCCGAAGATCTGTCCACCTACGGCTAAGAAGATGAAGCAAGATGAAGCAAGTATGGACTGTGGGCAATCTTATGAAACATTTGTTGTGTTCTCAAGTTGAGGGACTGTGAACAGACGACAAGGAATTCCTTACAGATGCAAGCGGAAGAAAATACCACGTTTACAACTTTGTTACGTAGAGGAGTGTTGGTATGAGTACTGGAAAAAATTTTCTAACCATTAGTGTACAGTCGGTAGTGTTGTGTGTATTTATTTTGTGGTTAAGGTAATAACACAGGAAGCAACAGGACAAAATACTTCGACTGGTTAGTGGTAAGAATTTTTTTTTTGTCCTGATAGGCATTCTAACTTGTAATTTAGGTTAAGATTTTCCTG